>JAGXCT010032654.1:0-65820 GCA_022495035.1 Philopotamus ludificatus
TATCCACATGATGAATGCCTGTCCTTTATGAAGATCTTCTATGGGCTTGAACCATTGAAGCACACATAAGACGTTTTGTCGTAATACAGCACGGACTAAACCAACGCGTAGGTCCGCCCCTTCGTAAGGTTAGTTGATCAACTTGCATCAGGATACGTAGCTAACTAATCTACTTCTTAGTGTGCTCCGAAGGGGCGAAGGCAACTTCAACAACGATGAGCACGCGAAGAATGGCAAAGTAAAGCCATACGAAATCATCATCATCTTCTCAAAAATGATCTTCTTCTCGTGTCTTCTTGGCCTGCTTTATAGCCACTACTATTG
The DNA here is from genome assembly GCA_022495035.1 of Philopotamus ludificatus. Classification (NCBI taxonomy): domain Eukaryota; kingdom Metazoa; phylum Arthropoda; class Insecta; order Trichoptera; family Philopotamidae; genus Philopotamus; species Philopotamus ludificatus. The sequence goes on from JAGXCT010032654.1 coordinate 325, forward strand.
CGTTCAACAGATCGTCATAGGTGCAGGCAGGCAGTGAAGTATGGATCTACAGAAAGACATGCCAAACTCACTCCATAAAGGGCCTGACTCGGTGGGCCAGGAGAAAGTAGAACCCTGTAAGGTCGTGAGCGACCCCACACCACGCCCTGCTTGTACTGGGCCACATGAGGGCTTGGTTTATCAGGACGGCGCGAGGAATCTATTCATTTCTTGCTCTTCTCCACCACTTGGCTTGCGATCGAGTGGAATCGTGCGGGTTTGCCACATCCGCACACTCCATCCCCCACTCTAAAGCCGGAAAGTTCCCGCGTGCCGCGCCATAGCTATGTGGTCAACAGCTGCAACAGCTAACCTATGCGTGCCTTGCATCGACATTATGGTTGTAACCGTCACATCAGACTCGACCAGTTTGAGTGGGAGTCAAATTGCGCCTCCAAGGTAGACGGGTGATAAACAGGGAACACCATTCGCCAAGGAAGCGCCTATGGCGCACCGTTCGTCGACGAGGATTCTCGCCAAGGAATCCCTGTTAGTTTCGGAGGACAGAAAACCGTAGTGAGCTGCCTGGCATGTTGACTCGTGGGGGCTTCCTGGAGCGCAGTCTGTTCTATGAGGGCCCCATCGGTTCCCGCCCTTTTACTCACATCCAGCACTGTGAGGAGGTCGGGATCTAGTTTCGCTGGATGGTGCAGGCAGGCAGGGTTAACTCACTTCTGAGTAAGTGCTCTTTACCTCACCTCAAAGGCTCGTTAAGTAGAAATTCATACATAAAATTCCCAGGAGAGCCTAATACCAAAATAGGAAATATCTAAGAGTCATGACAAAAATGAGGCACCAGCCTCATATAAACTTTTCCTCGGATAGAGCTAAGCATAGCATTGGCCTATTCGCGAGAGTCGCCGGCTCTTCCTGGGAACAGATTCAAGACCCGTAAGCAATTTTTATACCAATAACAACCCACACTTCGACCTTTTTGGCGGATAGAGCCACAATCCTCGCCATTCGAAAACGCCTGTTTTTGGTCCATAGATTTGCTCTTATTATGCTCACTACTGCACTTCCTCTACAGAGGTACTGCCTGTTTTGGGCCGTGTGCTTTCATGCTGCAATCTGGCTGCCATCTTGAGGCAAAGTGGCCACGGTGGGCTCAGTAAACATTACCCAAGACGATGAAAATGCCAACAGTGCTACCTTGCGGAAGCAAGTCATGATCGCTGCCTTAGGAGAGTGACAACAGAGATGGAATTCGGAAACGACGGGAAGAACTGAATACCTATTCTTCCCAAACGTCGCACGTCGCCTGGAAATGAAATTGAATACGCCCAAATCATTTCATATCTTAACTTGTCACTGGTTACGGAGCCTTCAATGCGCGGTTGAAGAATCTTGAACTGGGAGAGGATACTTCCTGCAACTACTGCGAGTCTCCTTAGCAAATCTCTGAACCCTTACTGTGGGAGTGTACCATAGGACGGGCCAATAAAGTAAATCATCCATCTTGGAGTGGTCCCCTGCATCGCGGTTCGAGCTGCGAATCAGTGAATTGAGAAACTATATTAGAGACTAGGAGACTATATATTTTTTAATTTGTGTAGATCAACTTCTTCAGCATTTCCCTTATCCTTGTGACGTCCATTCGGATTCTGTTTGGTGTTTTTCATCTCGTATATGACAGCATTCCGTTGAAGAACTGGATTTATCCTAATATTAGCATTAGACTAGATTTTCCCTAATGTTGGTTGGACTGGTTTTCACCTGAGGTCTTCTAAAGTTTATGAAATTTCAGCTGCTAATGATGACCAAACGATGGTCAATGTGATTTGATTCTTCGATTTCTTCGGAGATTTCTCCTTCATTTCCACCCATTATGATTTATGATTTTAGCCAGAAGTTTTTTCTGGAGAATTAGAATAAGAATTCACTTATTTCGTGCATGTCTTCTCACTCTTCTGGTCACTTAGATAAAGCTTATCTATCCGAAACTACAAAAGAAGGATAGCCTAATTCCTGTTTCCATAGATTTGCGATTTTAGTTTTCGATTGATTCTTAAGTTTCTCTCACGTCTAGTTAGACTAATGATCTTCTGTAAAATTCCTTCCTGAGATTTGATTAATATAGTCCAACCTTATAAAGTATATCTTTTCAATTTCAATCGGTAGATTAAATAGCAAAACCGTATTGTATGATTAATCTGTGGCTAGAGTAGAGAAGATTTTTTTACATTTACATACTTTTTTTATATACAGATCTCATGATACAGTTTTATACATTTTTACGCAGTTTTTGTTGAATTTATCTCATGCGTAAATTTTATTTACGAATAAAACAATTATATTGAAATAAAATATAATTGTTTTAATTATATATAATTGAATATTTTCATTTCATGACAATAGGATATTAAATGACTTAATGGTTCAAAAAGCGGCCTAGCCTGACGAAGATTTCTTGATAATTATTTTTTTTGCGAGATCATTGATAAGACCTCAATTTATGCAATAACCTATCCCACGATTTTAGTGCGAATATGTCTTCATTCACTCGTTTTTTTTTCTATTTCTACTATAATAGTAGATTCAGTTATAATTGCCGAATTAATAAATTTATATATATTGAATGCATAATTTACAGTTGTAATAATAGAAATGATGCCATTGCCGTATATTATCTATTTTTGTAATGAAAATTTGCATAAATTTCTGCTGAATATTAATGGATTTTCCGCATGAAGTTGAACAAAATATTTTCATGCTAAATTTATGGAAAACTATTCTATTTTTAGTGCGGAATCAAGCACAAATTTGCATTTAAATGCAAAGAAAACTGGCGATACAATGAAAAATAAAATGTATTTTTGATCATTAAAATAAATCCCCGAGCTGTCCTACAACTGACCACATTATTCAAATATTTATTAATTATTTATGGGTGGCTGTGACGTAAATTCAAAGAAATTCTGGTGACGTTAACGTTCAATTTGCATGAATTTACTTTTGGAAACCATTAACGGATGAAACTTTTAATTAATTTACATACATTAACACTCGCCGACAGTTTCATAATGACGTACTTGATAAAATTTATCTCAATTTTAAAACAAAATAAAATAATGCGAAAGCTTCGTATTTAATTAACTTTGAATAAAATAATTTTCATGTAAATTCGCGATGAAATGGCATAGAAAATATATCGTAAATATTATTTTTTACGCTGAAACGGTGGTAAATTATATTTCATGTATAAAAGCGGAAAGACCTGATCGTTTTGCCATATAAAGCCTAATATCAAATTCAATTTAAATAATAATTTTCCGGAAATTTTTCGCAATCAAAGTTGTGCGAGGCCTTTGAAATACTATCCAGAGATATAATATAAAAAAATATTGCGGGCTTTTGCTGAAATTTTTGACTGAAAACTCCCCCTTTCTCGCCGTCTCGCTTCCCACCGTTCGAAATTTAGCCGCTCTTGTTTTTTTTGTTGTGTGTTGTCGGTAGATATTCCTTATTTTCGTCGCAAATCGAGAAGCAATTTTTTGAAGTTTCTTTATTTGAGAACAAAGAGCATCTCCCTTTGTTCCCCTGAACACACATCCACCGTTTTCCATTATTGTTTGTTAATGGTAGAACGCACATTTGTCTTTTCCCTCGAAGGTCGGACGGTCTCCATTCTTTGTCGCGTAATGTTTCATTCACACGCACAGACAGACACAATTTCGGCAACAAATTGAAATTAACTCGATATTTCCGAAACACTAAACGCCTACTAGTTTAGAAAACAAAAGAAAACGGCGCCATTGAATAAAATTTTATGCCAATTCGGCAATAATTGGCAATTTTATCGCCTTTTGTGCATTTCGAACTCACGATTCATATTTAACAATATGAAAAGAAAATTAATCAAAGTCTCTGACTAGATGCTTTTTCACGGACGTGACACACACTTTAGTGGCAGATTGATTCTACGCACTAGGTATTTTTTAATCTTATGTCATTCATGCGTTATTATCGATCCCAGTCCCAGAAAGTCAAGTATATCATGGACATCGAATTGCCATATTTAGAAGGTATCACATCTTCTTCATTGACATTTTCGTAGCGAACAACGATCGGCTAAAAGGGTTTGAAATGTGGTGCTACTGAAGAATGTCGAAGAAGAGGGAGTTTTTGATCACCGTAAAAACCGTAAAATTAAGTATCATTCGTGGGCCAAAAATCACCTTCTGTAGACCATCTTTGAAGGAAAAAAGACAGGTAACGATAGTTGGGAAGAAAACCTTCCACAACATTCGCGACTGGACCGGGTTGGGAGCTCCAACTTGTCAAAAATCGAAAAAAATATGAAGATAAAAACAAGATTTAGTAGATTAGCTAAATCCGAAAACGGACAAGGTGCATTAAGTAGAAGAAATCTTCTTCTACCACCATCCTGATGGTTTAGGATTCTTCTTCCCGATGTAATAGAAAGGTTATACGGGGATTTTGACTAAAATAGTTATTGGAGTCATATGAAAAACTTATATTTATTATATTATAATAAATATAATACCATCGGCACGGCTAAAGCAACCTGTTTTTAGACGATAGGCTTCTTCAAGGGTCACGTTCACCTTTTTAGTTAAAGTTGACAGTACTGGGGTTCTTTTAAAATTGGCTTAACTCAATTACTCCCAAAGGTACTGGATATCTCTTGTTATTGCCAGGATTAGATTTCTCCTAAAGCTGGTAGCACTGAATTTCTTCTAAAGTTGGTAGTACTGGATATCTCTGAAAGTTTTCAGGTCTGGATTTCTTATTCTTATGTTGGAAGGATTGGATTTCTCCTAGAGCTGGCAGCACTGAATTTCTCCTAAAGTTGGTAGTACTTGTTATCTCTGAAAGTTTCCCGGTCTGGATTTCTTATTCTTATGTTGGAAGGACTTGATTTCTCCTAAAGTTGGTAGGACTGGTTTGGAAGGAGAAATCTGTTAGCATCTTTACAACTTTCAAAATAATAGTATTGATCTCTTCTTTCTGATGTCTTAAAAGGTTAGTTGTAGATAGTTCATCTACTTTTCTGGTCAGGGTGAATTATAAGCTTGGCTCTAAGAGTTTAATCTAGAAGAATCAATTCTGGACCTCCTAACTCGGCCAAGTTGCGAATATTAGAAACCAATGAATATTGTTTATTGCGAATATTAGAAACCACGGGTCTAACAACTTTTTGCTTATAACCAGAGGCGGCTCGTGCGTACATTATTTGAGGGTAGAGCGGAAAATTTAAAATTTAAATAAAAGTGACTGAATATGAACGGCCTCGACAAGATCCCCCCACCCCGCTGCCGCCCTGCATCCATCCAATACACGACACTGGTAGTACTGACGAACAAACTGCGCTCTTGCTATGAACTGCGCGACGTAACACCAAATATAAATTGAATTTATATTTTCATATATTAGATGGACCCAAATGTAATGTTGCATTTTCGAAAAGCATAGTTTCAGATTAGTTTTCTTCAGTCCTTTGGCTGAGAAAGACGTGTTTAAATATTTTGTGTGTCGTGATAAGTCTCTAATCTTCGTTTTAGGTAGAAATTTTTTTTTTAACGTGTCCTTCGGAAGAAAATTTGCATAGCTGTGTGCTGTTTCAGTTTCACGCCAAAAAAAAACGCAACGAAGTCACCAAAAAATATTTGCAATGTTTATGGTGATGCATTAAATATCAGGAAATGTCAAAGATGGTTAAAAAAATTTAAATCAGGTAATATTGATTAGAAAAATGAGCTTAAAGTGGACGTTTCCGTGAAGTAGATGAAGCAGCCCTGAAAGACTATTTATTGCATCCACCTTATTCTCAAAACCTGGCTTCATCCGATCAGCTTTTTTGCTCATTGGAATATTATTTTCGATTTTTTTTTAAAATCAAAAGATGAAATAAAATCGGCCCTTTCAGATTATTTGGATTTAAAACCTGCAGAGTTTTATAAGAAAGGTATTTTAGATTTACCTAATATATGGAAAAAGGTCGTAGGAAATATTGGTAATTATTTTGTATAATTAAGTTTAATAAATGATTAGAAATATGAGTTTAGTTTCATTAAAAAAATACGACATTACATTTAGGGTCCTTCTAATACATAATCAATAGACACATGTATATAATTATATGAAAATATATTTTTCTTAACCCGCTCCTACTTATAATTATAGTTTTTTTTTTAAATATGAATTGTTAAACCATCTGAATCACGATTCGTTCACAAGATTCAGTAACATTTGGAGTTCATCGCCGCTCTCCGCCAGTTTCACTGCGATGGTATTAAAGTTAATTGACACATATTCCTCCCCGGCCAGTGTCGTAAAGAATGCTTAGAATTTATTTTGTTGGAAGGTTAACCTATCCGTTTACTGACTGGGCTCACAATCCTAATAGAAGCCCATGACACTGGTTTATCTTATTAATGTTTCAGCAAAAACTCGTTTGTCGTCATTAGACGTTTCTTCTGATTTACCACGAATCAAGTTTAAACCATAACAAGTTTCACTTAAAATGTATTAATAAGTTTATATGCAATATATTCTAATACTATTTGATTAAGAATATTTTTAGAGAGCGATCGATTCATATCTCACAATATTATTCATGAAATGTAATTTTATTTTATTGTCAAATAAGCGTAGCTACTTTCTCCTCCTTCAATAAAATGGATTGTGCAATATCCTTCACTTTTCCCATGTGTATATATAAAATATAAAAGCTCAATAATAAGGTTCGCGCCATTATCGGTACCTCCACTTTGACTGGGACTGCCGTCATCATCCCGCGAGTATCACCCTGGGCATATACTTTTATGGTGTTCCGCATATGAATGAGTATATGCCATCGCTGTTTACGGCATAGTCGGGAGATCATGCAAGTGATAAACTTTTACGAGACAGCTGACACTAAGTGAAATATGAGGCCGTGGCGCGGCCATAAACAGTAATGCAGTTTCCGGGAAATGAGCCGGGAAATTGTTATTGATGTTTTTCTTTCTTGATGTGCCGTAAATCAGCTGTAGCTGGTACCAAGTCCCGCGGGGGGACAGATCTATGGCGTGTCAATCGTCGGGACGTCCTACGATGGCAGTTGGTACAGGCTTCGCGTGATCGGGCACAGTCCGAGGTTGGTGGTTACGTTTTCGAATTTGTTTATTTGGGAGTTGGTCCGTGCCAGTGGTGCAACGCTATAAATGGAAACTTGTTGGAATAGGTTGGGAATGTCTCTTAGAATACACGATCCAAAGTTAGACTCTATACTTAATATCATTCGTTTTCCAGATCAACGAAGTTCTGATATCTTTCATGTAAGGTAAAGCGGAAAGAGATGTCTATATCTATAATTATCCCTGACAGAATAGGCCGTTTTTAAACACCTCTTTCTAGTCTCCAAGATTTTTTTAGTTCTCCAATATATGTATTTTTTAATCCCTAACCCAGTATCCCATCAAAGTGATAGCCCAAAGATCCAACATATAAAATTCCTAAATCTAGCACGTGGTTTTTCATAATTATTTTAGAAATCTTATCTATGATTGTCATTTAAAGCTGATCGTTTTTTAAGCGGTGAATTCTTTAATCGTACTTATTAGGCATAATACAAGTCTGCTGTAACAGTCTGACCAGGTTTTAGTAAACCATAGTGAATTATGACAAAAAGAACTTAACAAATTCAGAGGAGAACCTTTTTAGGCCATTGATGGGTGAGGGGTAGACAAAAGTACCCGTGATTTTTTTCGTCGGTTTGGTGTAGTCATCCTCAATAACGACACTTCTAAGAAACTGATGGGTTCTATATCTGTAAAGTAACGATAAAAGAATTATTATTTGTTTTTCACACAAATTCTTTGTCGTATTTTTCCGTGCCTTTTAATCAGTTAGTTATCTTTTACTGCTGAGTATGGACTATTGAGATCTTGTGGCAATTCCTTGATTGTTGCACACATATCGTACTTAACTAATGAGTTTTAAGTGTCAACATCATTTTTAAGAGATCTCCCTGATTTTGGTTAGTTCTTTTGCGCACATTCATCACTTTTGAAACTCGAGGATTCAAGATTTACCTCCTTTGATACACCTCTACTGTGACAGTCTAAACGTTTCAAACAACTACAAAAGAAGAATTTTTTTAGCTGACGATGACCCAGGGGTAGACACTGGCACTTAATTCGTTTTTTCTCCTCCGTTTGGAATGAAGAACCCATTTCTCATTTTTCAAAAGGATAACCTAATTCAGTAAATGATGACCGAGGGGTAGACTGTTTTTTTCTCAGATTGGTGTAGAAGACCCACCTTTCATTCTCAGTAATAATCCTTCTAAAAACGAATCTGCTTAATTAATTAATTGATCGTTGAAGAAAGATTTTTCCGTGCCTTTTAAAATTATCCTTCACTGCTGACTATGGATAAACGAGGTCTTGTGGTAGTTCCTAGATTGCTTTACTCGTATTGGACTCTATTAATGAGTTTAAAGTGTTATCATCGATTTGAATAGGTCTCCCTGATTTTCGTTTGTCCTTTCACTACTTTTAAACTTTTAATACTCTCTTTAAAATTGTTGAGGATTCAAGATGTCTCCATAAATACCACAGGCGGCCTGGATAGCTTTGTATGTTAACAATCCTTTATGAAATAAAATCAGGATATAATTCCGCAAATGTGTCTCTGTTATCTGTGGTTTTGGAATCTCTCTGAAACTTTTTCTATGGGGCAGAAATAAATAGGAATTATGCTAGTAAAGCTTTAAAAAATGTTGACCTAATGGCAGTCAGTGACAAGCTGGTTTCGAAGTAACGTAACAAAAAATGACATTACTTTTCACTTTACCTTACATGTCTTTAATACTCGTTTATTATAGCTGTACACAGCAAGACATTTATTTCATTTTTAAGCCACTTTACCATCGATCCCTGGCACTTGGCACAAAAAAGTTTTGTCGATAGGGTCAAGAAAAGGCTTAAGACGAAGTTGTGTCTGTAAAGTTCGGATTTACAGGTATTAAGAAGTGCAGACAAAAGCATGTGTTAAGCCTTTCTCCGGCTTTGGCCTAAGAACTGTTGATGCATCGTCTGTGCAAACTCTGTGGAGTTACTGCACACGATACTATCTATATACTATATCACTTATTTACTATTATTATTAATAATGAACAATTTACAATTTTGTATGATATGATACAAAATATTAATATTTATATAAAGTTATTATATATAAAGAATTTAATTTTTCCTATTTATGTCAAACAAACTCGTAAAAAACTTCTTCTTACCCCTAATATATAATAACATAAATATTGTCCCGGAATTTTGTCATAAAAAGTTAAAAACCCTAGCTGTGAGTGATACTAAAGAACAAATGACTAAGCCTCAAATGGGCGGATTATGCTTTTGATGTTCTTCAACATAGAAACAGTCGTTGAAATATTTTAGGGTTGTTTTATAAATTAATAAAAAAAAAACTATTCGAGATGGCTTTATCACGATGTAATAAAAAGAGTTGTAAACTCAATAGGTTAACTTGTTTATGACATATAATAGTTGAAGATGCTCCGTTAATTTCCAATATAAATTTTAATTTACCGCCATATATTATTTTCTTGTTTATTGCGATCGGGGGTGGAAATTTTCATCGCCGCTTCAGAAACTTTTCTAAGAAAGTCTACGGGGGTTAATAGTGGATGGCAGTCTGCTCTGTTTTTATGGTCAATTTGTTTTTATGGCGCATTCTTGCGATAATGGAATAATGAAGATACACGAAATGCCCCATCATTATTTTTTATACGGGGGACCCCCGCCAATATCCACGCACACGGCCAGGACGGCCCTCTACGCGGTCATATTTTCCCTTATGTTTTTTGGCAGGGCCCGCGGACCTTTTCACCTTTGACTGTCCGAATAAATATTTAAACAAGGTAACCTCTCATCTGAATTTTTCATTACACGGCCCGGCCCTGCGTAATTAACATCGAATGTATGACGGGCCGCCTGGGGAGGGTTGGGGGGCTCCCGTAGAGGTTTGGGGCACGTTGCGAAATGTTGCCACATCTCGATCGATCCGCCGTATCCCGTTAACCCCTTTTAATATCGGCGACCGTTGAATTTGTATAAATTTCGCATTAGATATGGCCAAATTGAATTTTCGTGCGGCATCCCATCGTATTATTGTGAGTAATGTTTGAAGCGCCAAATTATTCCGGCTCGGTAAGCGCGAAAATTGCAGCCGTAATGAAAATTTAACACAGTAAAACCCCCGATATAATTTGGCGTGGCGTATTCGAGATTAAATAAAAATATATATATATATTGAATGCAGCATTTTTCTTTTGACGTCGCAAAGTGGTCCATAGCGCAAAGGTTTTCACGGCAATTAACCCTCCCCCTTAACCTAAAATTTGACCGTCGGGGGGGCTAATGCGAGACCCGACTGCACCGTGTCCCCATAATTCCGGAGCGAGCAGATTGTCCGCCGTGTTGGCAGGCCTGGTAATCGTCCCGGCAGTCTTTGGCATGGTTCCTCTTTGGCAGCCCACTATTATTAAGTTTTGGCCGCCGAAAACTCCGCAGTGCCGCAACACGCCACCGGCATGGAGGCAGGGGAGGCGGAGTCGGGGGTGGCAACACCGGAAGCGGGCTACCCTCGAGCTTTATTTACGTTGAATTACTATCCCGCTAAATATTCCGACACACACACATGGACGCCATTGTGTAAAAATGAATAGTCTGTACTATCAGTGTGGCATGTACCGATTGGCAACCACGGAACACTCGAGGTCATATTTTTTTTCACACATTTGAAAATGATTTCATAAATCGTGCCGTCGTTATTTATGCATGTTTAAATTAATCGGGTTTTCCTGTATTTATATACATTGTAAATAAATCATAGTCGATTATTGAATTTATTACACTTTTTTGGAGTCAATAGAATAACATATTGAGACTAGAAAGAAGCAAAAATAAAATGGAACAGAAAATAAACAAAATTTTTGATTAGGGATGACAAGATTAAATTTGTTCCAGAAATCCCTATCGAAACTATTTTATTATACTAAGTATTGAAGCATGATTTCAGGCTAAATTTTCAGCCAAGAAATTGTTTTTTGCGTTTTTTTTCCTTCAAAAATTGAAAAGTATTTCAATGAAAGAAAATTAATTTAGTGGAGCAGGTGAAAAACGTACAGTTAATCGAAAATTAAGCATATACTTTGACCTTCTATGATATTATTATGTAATTTTCTTTTTTTTCTAGTTTTATTGATTGAGTGAGAATGCATTTTGGGAGTTGAGGATTGTGATATTTATGTGAATAGTCAAGATGGTATTGGGATAGGTTAGAATCGAAGAGTTTATATTTATAAATTTTTAAGGGAGATTGATAAAGGTATGTCAAGAGTTTTTTTATAGTTAGTAATGTAAATAAGCTCTCGAATGACAGTCGAGGCCAAAGGAACCTGAGTTTCACACGTGACGTGAGGGCTCGTGTCCATACCGCGGGGACCCGAGCCGTCTTGGTATGGGGTTTTTTGTGAGTTACCCTCTCTTGGCCTTTGCTGGCATTGGATGTACATCTTCTACCTTGTTGGTATCGGATTTTACCCTCTCGACTGTGTCCAGGCAAGTAGGAGGGGGCTTGTCTCGGTATTCATGTAATTCTCTTCTTTAAGGCGTTATCTGTTTATAACGAGTCACCAGTGACAACTAGTGAGCGACCTTACCACACCCTATATAGACACCTTACACACACCTATATATACACAGGCATACATATGCACATCTGCCCAAAACGAGTCTCAAGTAGCCGATTCGCAAGTGATTATTAGCCCTGTCGCGCAATAGCAATCCTTTTATCTTGGGAAAGACCTCCTCAGAGAAAGGAAAATATAAATTGAATTTACATTTAGTGCTATATTACGCGGTGCAAGAGCGCTGTCCACTCGTCAGCGCTACCAGCGTCGTGTATTGGATGGATGCGGGGTGGCAGCGGGATGGGGGATGGGGAGGGTCTTCACTGAGCGCTGTGTTGCGCTGCGACTCGTAGGGGTTCCGTGTAGTTCATACAAAGTCACTTTTGAAATATACTTTTTAATCTTCTGCACCACTCTATAATATAATATAATCGCCAAATTGAAAATACATAGAAAACTTTAATTATTTAATAGAAAATTCTTGATATAATAATATATTTATAGTGTTATTATGTTGGGGGAATTTATCTTTAGCTTGGTCAATATTGTACATATTTATGTTGATATTGCAAGTATTTATCTTAATCCCTAAAGACGATTAACATTAAAGAAAAATTTTCAAAGAGAATGAAAAAAATGTAATCATTTTTTATGTATTAACGTAGAGCATACTTTCAAAGAGCCTTTTCATATATATTATTTTTATCTTTTTGCTGATAGTCTCAGGGATGCTCAAACTGAATCCTCAAACAATTATTATGATTTATTATAATATTTAATAAAAAAAATATACGAGACCATTATTTCTTACTAATGATCTAATTAACATTGATGTAGTTATATGTACACAAAAAAATGTGTTTTTTTATTTGAACAATACCAAGCCCTGGGATCTGTCAAATACATTCGTCGTATTTAATACAATTTTATCGTTTAAATGCGTTATTAAAGAAGTGCCATACAAATGCAGAGTAGACGAGCCCGAAGCCCCGTGACGCAATCCGGAAATCGGGTCACGTAAAATATTGATACCGTTTACTGGAGCGGCTCGTCCTGGAAAATTTTCTGACCGACGATTCACTCCAAAAATAAATATTTACATTGGAAAGAAGCGAAATTAATCGACGCCGGAGAGGGCGTAGGCAACGGGAGTGAGGCAATGTCCCTGAGGTACATAACCTCAAGGCACCGCAACGTACCTCGAGGCGGGAAAGCCTCCCCATGAATATTTTACGTCAACAAAACTTATTATACGCCAAGTTTGCCGTGTAAGCAGGTCTTCACGTGTGCTAAATAAGCAAACAACATAATGGAGGATGACAAATGATGGGAATTCGGCGGGATATATAAGCTTTTTCTCGTGGCTAAGTTATGTGGTTTTTAGGGTATTTGCCTTCAAAATACGAGAGATGTAACATACATTGCCAATCTTTTCTATTGATTAAATAATATTGTAATACATACATTCCTCGATTTTTGTGCGGCTTTGAACTAAGAAGATTTTTTTAATTCGTCTAATAATCGATTCTATAGACAAAGCTCTGATTATCAGGATAAAAGATTAAACACAAAAAGGTATAAAAATATATAATCATGGAACGAACCCCATATACTGGTCAATGTATTTAACAAAAAAATATTTGAAAAAACAAAACATTGTCAAAGTTACAGCCGATCAAACGCGTAGAGTCGGCTATTGTGTAATATGCGCGCCCCGGACATACACAAACGCTTTTGACGTGGAATCCATGGCCCCCGTAGTCAATGAGTAAAGAAGCATTTTTAAATTGTCATGTTTTTACGAGGTTTTTTCCAGGAAAGTAGTATCCCATGTATTTAAATGAGCTCCATGTGTTTTTTGCGTGGTTTCTCATTCGATTTAATTTATTTAAATATTCTTTTAAAATCTGAAGAATCATTTATATGTAAAAAAGCATTGATACATAAGTATGATAAAACGGCAACATTTTATTGTAACTATATTTACCGGAACTTGAGACAAATACGCCGATGTTTTTTGAAAAAGACCTGTTGAAGCCACTCTGTAACAGAGACACATACAAACTAGCTTTTTATTGCTAATTGATGTTACTCGAGAAACAATTTCTAAAAAGAAAACGTATTTGTTATAGAGTTATATATTATTAATTATACTCGCACGCTAGAGAATGCATTTCCGGTAATATAGCGCATATGAAATATACAGGTTTTTAATTTTATTCATATATTTCCAACAAGGTTTGATAAAAATAATATGCGGAATTTTTGCTTTTTCTCTAAAAATCTCATATCCACTCTTCGGTCGTTCATCTTAAAACCGAGTGCACAGTTTTTCGTTTATTGAATAAAATTCATGATTATTATGAATATATATCTAATTCGTTGCTCCCTAATGGGTCGTAAGCTTTAGTTCGAAATACGTTCTTAGTTTAAACAATATTATAAAATTAATAGCCGGATGTCTAAATATTTGTGAAGCCATAAAATAAATTAATAAGTTCGATAAACTAGGACACTCCCGGTTTAGTGTTTCCCCCATGAAAATTGTCTAATCGATAAGCATAATAGTATAGATATAATATAAGATATATAGGTACAATAAATATGGGATTATATTCATTTATCTCTATAAAAATAAAATATTTCCTTTATTATTTTATAGTTCCGACATTCGGTGATGGAGAATCGGGGAAGGTGGATTGTCTTTTAGCAAATGGACTATTTGTCATTTTTTTTGTCCCGCTTCTGACATATTTAACAGCAACATAATACATTTTGTTTAATTTACGACAGTTTTAATAATAACGTCGCCGTACAAAATAATAAAAGGGTAAAGGGTGATATGTTTGAGTTGGCGGACGTCGTTAGCAGAAAGGCGACCCGGATTGAAATTAATTCCAAGATTTATCTGCGCCAGAAGAAAGGGAACGCGGACCCGCCAGTCCCAACCTCAAAAAATATTTCGCCAAGTTTGTAAAGCAATAAAACGTGCGACGGAAAGAGCCCCACTTTTCAGGGAAACACGTTTTTCCGTAGCCCACTTTTAAATTTATGCCCAAATGGGGGCCGGGGAGTGAGGGAAATAAATGTAAATTTTGGTCGCTGGCAACATTACCGCACTTTCGCCGCGAAATGGGGAAACATCATATCTCGTGTCGGTTACGGTCCAAAGTTAAATTGCGAAATTACCGAGCAACAATTACAAAAACCGACAATGAAATTATTTTGCGGGGCCCGTATCGCTTGCGCCGGAAGGTTAGCATCAATTTGACCCCGGTCAAAGATAATCGCTAACGAGATTTATCTGGTAAATATGATTATAGTAAAATATTTAATGTTTACAATTTGCTGTTAATACGCAAAACGTGGCTCGAGTCCTTTTTCATACGTTTTAAAATATCCAAAAAAAATATTATAAAGCCTTAAAAATTTGAAAATAAAAATGTTATTTTTTTTCACGGGTTGTATATATCTATCCGGCACCATCTTTAACTAATCAGTGCAGCTTCTTGTCCGTGTGGACGATATTGTGGCCAAGTCTCAGGCATACGTGTCAGCAAATAATGAGTGTGGCAATAGGACCAAAGGATCAATAAGACCAAAACAAATCCTTGAACCCCCGGAGTCGACAAGTACAGCCTTGAAGTCGTTTAAGAATTTACATATCTCAGATCACTAATAATAAAAGACAAAGAAATCAATTAAGAACTTCGAATTAAAACCTTTCTTGCAAACCCGTACTACGTTGGACTTGTGGGCGAATCTCGGTATTAGAGCAACATTAGCCATGGGACTGAAGATCAATGAGACCACGTCCATATACCAAGGACAAATCTTTGAACCCCTGAGATTCGACGCGTAGCTCATTAATAATAATAAAAGATAATGAAACCAATATCGGGTAAAAAATATCAAATCTTAGGTATGCGGACGATACGACATTGATATCCACCAAGGATAAAGAAAAGACCGATCTGCTCAAAAAAGTTATCTGTGAAAGTAAGAAACTAGGACTTGATCTGATGATCATCGACAGGAGTAATCAGCTATCCAGATCTGTTAATCTTCCGGATCCGGAGAGGGTTGAAGAGTTTCTTTATCTCGGATCACTACTTACGAGTAACGAAATTGTGAGCCGGAGATAAGGCGAATAGGGATGGCTAAAAATGCAATGTCAAAGCTATCAACGATTTGGAAAAAACAGGGGGATATCCAAACATACAAAAAAACGTTTAGTGCAGGGTTTGGTATTCTTAATTTGTATTTACGGCGTAGAAACCTTGACCATAAAGGAAAGTATGAACAAAAAAATGACGCCTTTGAAATGTGGTGCTGGCGAACGTCTGCTGAGAATATCATGGACCGCTAAACGCACAAACGTGTCTGTCCTAAAATAAATGGGGAACTAGAAAGAAGACTGACTTATGTCTCAAAAGAATTCTTCTATACGTTGTGCATCTCGCCAGAAGAAACGATAGCATGGAGAAGTTCATCGCGCTTGGAAACGTACAAGGACGCAGGGGAAGGGGCAGGGCGTCCACCTGCTGGAGCGACCAAGTAAAGACCCCCAAAGGCTCCACCGTGGTAACTGGGATGCGGGATGCAGAATGCAGAGAATCCTGGAGTTTAAAAGCATCTACGGTCTTAAGAAGGTTCGACCTTGATATACAGGTCTCAATGTTGAGCTCTGACAAAGCAAGATGTGCGACAACTGGACATCCTGGAGAGAAGGATTCTGAAACGGATATTTAGGTATATTTACCGGTCACAACAATCATCAGGGTAATCAAACTCGTGTGCCAGTCACGTGTCAAGGATGTAGCAAAGCCAGTCACCGAAAAGGATTATGATCAACAAGCTTTCCTATCTCCAAAGGAAAGGAAGGCCAAGGCTGAGGTGGTTGGACTATGTACAATTTAAAACCACGTCACGTACGAAAAGTTTCTACTGGGTCGGACTGTCTCAGCGTTCAAGGTTCGCGTGAGCCTGGGTTTGCTGAAACGGCCCTTACTTCAAGTTGCTCTGGGGCACTCCTTATGGGACCGATTGGGAAAGCTATCGCCCCCTACTATTGTCACGCCTAGGCCGCAAGGGACATAAGGTAGCATAACAAATTCAATTCACTCCAACCTTTCCGTTGTCACATACGAAGTTGACCCACCTTATTCTACTCTCAACCTCGTATCATTACGAATCAGAACGCAAAATCATCAGATGGACAATGATCAGCAGTTCGACTGGAAGTGCCACTTAATTTCCCTTGAGCAAGGAGATGACCACTTGCCGAGGTACTCACCGGTTGGACCACCGAAGGTGGACATCCACCCAACCGTGGATTATGTACAGTATCAATGAGACGTGATGGCAGATCGTATGAGATGGAGAACAGGCCAGGTCTCAACATTCGGGTATTATTTTTTCCAGGCTTTTCCTGACGTATCTTGACATTTGTAACCTTATTGATTGCATACTTTATTGTTGGCTGTTAAAAATGTTTCGCTCCGCTTCGTTTGCTTGACGATATTTTACCTGAGGAAGGAATCTTTGTCTACTACAATATGGATGCCTTAGTAATTTTATTCATTTTTTAAGACAATGCGTGATTGGCATTACAGAATAACCCAGGTAGGAATAAATAATGGATTTCCATATTGCCAATACCATCGCCATACCGAAAATCGCTTTCCAAAATATTACGTTCCAATAAATAACATTTTTTTGAAAAAATAAATATTTAGCAAACAGTAAATTCAGCGTCATATAGGAACCACAGCATTAAAAACCGCCATATAAAAGACTGGGCGTCAATACAAATTTTGTTGTTAGATTTTTTTAATGGTTTTCTGTTAATTAATTTAGGGCCGCAATGTATTGACAATCTCTTATCCTTATTTTCCCTACTTATTATATTTATAGAGATTATAATTATTAATTTAACAATTTTGTACCTAAACTGTAACGCGTTATCCCGTGCAATTAGAAATTTTACTCCTATGATTATTATAATCACCCTTAACTTTGGCAATTTGATTTCTAAGTGTCGTCTTCCTCACGTCTTTCCTCACGACTGAGGGTAAACTTTTTCACCAATAATACTAGGAAATTATTTATAAAAAGTTGTATAAATACAAAAATATTATTTTCTATACTGCAGCTTTTCAATCTTCTTTTCTAAAAATACCTGTTATTTTTCAAGATCGATTGCCCTGTTTAAATATTTGAATCCAAAACTCACATTTGCGTTTTGTCAGCATTTATTTTTAGGGTTGACACAGAGAAAACATGTTTTATGGGGCTTTTAGTAATACATATAGTTCTTAACCTTATCTATAGAATAATTTTCAGTATCATTTAATTATTTTAATTAAAGCGTTAATGTGGCGAAGGCTGCTGCGTCACATGCACCCGAGGCAATTCTATAATATAATTATATCTTGTGAAAAATACGATATCATATTTTTGAAATTCAAATCGCTTCAGCGCGAATTAGTCGCTGAAACTTTATAATTGCCAATTACGAACAATACATAGAAAGTTTGCCGGCTGCGAGATGCCGAGAGCATTTCAAACCGGCGGGATTCACCGTTTCAGTTTAATTTTCATTCCGGCAAATAAAGTGGTCGGTTGTCGGACGAACGTGTTGATTAGCCCGACGGGGGGCGCGACGGTGATGTGTTGCCGTGGCGCGCGCATGCGCACTGGCCGCGTGACGTCACGCGGCGGCGCGAGCGCGCCTGGGGATGCGAAAGAGCGCACTGGGCGAAGCCGCAAAACTGAAGAAAGGTAATGGTTGAAATAAAGCCTTACGAAGTGTACGATCGGGATTATTATTAATGCTGAAAAAAAATGATATAGACAGAGCGAAAAGAATGAAGATTTTTAAATGGAAAACTATAAGTCATATAATATTTAATATTTTCATAAAAAAACAATGCGTGATTGGCATTACAACCCAGGTCGCCAATCACGCATAAAAATATAAAATCAAATTTAAACATAGAATAGAAATATAAAATGAAAACATATAAAAATGGAATTAAGAGAAAATAACCAAGGCTGTGGAGTCGGAGTCATGTATGACATGAGTTCGCATGTAATAAACCTAGTATAAAAAAATACAGAATTAAACCACTCATTAATAGAAATATATATAGATAAAGATTATATAACCGATCCGTCACGGCGGCTCGAAACCGCATCGTCCGAAGGGGGTCGAAGCATTTCAAGTATAGATATTGGGAAAATCTTGATCAATATCTTGACAAAATATTGATTTTATTTTTTCGTGTGTTACAGCGGAACCGTGTTGTTGGACACCGTGTTATAGGAGGGTTTTCTGTATATTATAATATTTTCTGAGGTTTTTTCAACAGCATCCTTAACTCTATGCTCTACTTTTTGCAAAGGATCTGTCATTTTCGTTTGTTAGCTTTTGGCTAATTGGAATAAATAATGTACAGTTCGATCTTCATTTAAAAGGGGTTTAAGGCATATTTTACGTTCTACTTAAACATTTATTTTTTTATATTCATTTGTTTTTTGTATTAATAAATTATTTTACTGATTCTGCTCTTTTAACCGATCCGTCATAGGGGCTCGAAAGCAACCGCGTCGTCCGAAGGGGTCTATTTATAGGGGAAAATAGACCCCAAGTATTTCAAGTCTAGATATTGATGAAATCTCCATCAATATCTTTACTTATTTTTAAAAAATGGATTATTATCGTGACACTCGTCACTATTATACGTTTTACTCGCACTTGGCACATCGTTACGGATGCTAACGAGAAAAAACATCGCGCCCGTGCCGATGGATTTGGGATTCCTAGTTTTTGTCTCGAATAATTCTTTTATTAATATGAATGCTACATATTACAAACTATTTGTATTTGTTTATAAAAGTCTAAAAAATACATATTAAAAATAATCATTGCCTTCATTGTCCGCAATTGCGAAAAAAATAAAATATTCGCGTTTTTTGCCATGGGCGTGATGTTTTTCTGACTCGCATCCGATGCGATGTGCCGAGTGCGAGTGAAGCGTACGAGTGACACGTGCTGCGAGAGCTCAGTCTGCGGCAAATCATCGCCGAAAGCGTTGTCGTTTACGCGTCATATTGATTAGTTAAAAAATCCACATCATATAAAAGTATTTAAGAATTTTCACAGAAGCTTGAAACTCCATGGTATATAATGCAGAACCTTATTATTTATGTATTTGACGATGGAGTAATATATAAAGAGTCGTTAAAGATTATAAAGATCTGTGAGATGGAGGGTTGTATAATTCACACACACCCCCTGGCCAATGTCATATAGAATTTATAGGATTCATGAAATTGTTCAATGTTACAGACCATTACACTGGTTCTCTTATTATTATTAATATCAAATATTAAATCTTCCGCCAAATGTGAGGATAGGTGCTCTCAGAAACTCTCCGGTAACCAGAGCTTTACTTTGCTCAACCACATAGCTGTTTTGTAGATATTTTATAATTCTTTTCTTTTCTTTATTGTTATATATGCTTTTATTCATGTTATTATTATGTTTTTATGCGTGATTGGCGACCTGGATTATTCTGTAATGCCAATCACGCATTGTCTTTAAAATAAATAAATAAATAAAAAGTTTGTGACAGGATTTATTTTAAATATTATATTAAAGATAAATTATTTATTAATATATTATATTAAAGAGCAATCAATTAATATCTAAATTCGATCTATACATATTTTAATTAATTTAATTCATGCAATATTTCCCAAGAAGAGGATCGCAAAATTTACAGAAAAAGAGCAAAGAGTAATATAAATAAGATAATAATGGAATTTTACCTTAGAATTATTTAAAATATATTTATGTATTTATATGTGACCACAATTATCACGTTCCACCCCCGCTTATACATAGAGTGTTAATAGTATTGAATATATTAATATTGTATACAGCAGCGAGGATAATGGCACTATCAGCAGATTAAAGTAATGGCAACGCTCGGCTTTTAGAACATAAAGTAATTAATCTTTTTATACAGTGGCTTATATAAACTCTGTATAGTCTTTCGGGGGAGGATGGGATTCGTTGTTTCTTGCGGTCAGATGCAGAAGCTTCACAACAAACTGTCCAACATTTCCCCGCAGCTAGGAAATTAACAGAAGCTTTCGTTCTCATGTTCTGAGTTAGGATACCGCGCCGGTAAATTATTAACTTTGCTCATTATTTATCGATTCAACAGCAGATAATGCGGTTAGTCAAAAAATCATGTATTAATGAGGAAAAAAACATCCCCCATAATTTCACCGATAATTATATATAATAAAAAAATAAAAATACTGTTATTACTAAAAATGTGATGTTTGAAACTATAAGTTGCGTTATATTGACTGCGACTCAATTATTTGTATTGAAGTCGTGTCTTCGGGGTTAGATCGATGTTTTGGTTAATTTGTCGGATGGCTCGTTTATTTTTAATCAAATCCCTGACACCCTTCGTGTCAATTTCATTTTACGCACGCTGCTCCACGTCCCACTAATTTTTTGTCGCTATCGATCAGTTGGCCTAAATACTGGTGTCTTCCCCGCTCGTTATCACATCGCATATTTACACAACCACTCGCACAATTAATTGCATCGAATTATTTAATCAATTAAAATTTTTGTATAATAAGAGATCTTGAATTACGAAAGAAATAAGTTATTTTACCATGAACAATTTATCGGACTTTGGAAAGAGTTCACGACAGTAGATTGTATAACTCAGAAACACCCCCTGGCATATTAATTTATTATTAATATATTATATTATTACCCTAGCCCTACCGATGGGGTATATTTGGAACCCTAAGTGTCTGTTAGCTTATGTATAACTTCTTCTTTACTTGGTACTTTTATGTCTGAGGATCGTGACCATTCTTATTCTGAATCTTCTTGAATTTGGCCCTCCAGGATTCTCTGCACTCCGCATCTCGCATCGCAGCCAGCACGATGAGCTTCTCCAGGCTATCGTTTCTTCTAGCGAGATGCCGGAAGCATCGCAGAATCCTTTTGATACCTGTGGTTGAAAGTCAGTAGTCTTTTTCGTTTCCCATTTATTTTAGGACAGACTCATTTGTGCGTAAAGGTATTCTCCAAGGTATTCTCAGCAGATGTAGACAGCACCACATTTCAAAGGCGTTAAGATTAAGAGATCTAGATAGCTGATTACTTCTGACTATTATTATCAGATTGGTTTTAGTAATATTGATCTTGAGTCCTAGTTTTTTACTTTCGCAGACAACTCTTTTGAGCAGATCGGCCATATCTTCTTCGTTGGTGGTATCGTCAGCAAAACTTATATTACCAGTTTTACAGGGCTTTTCTCATAATGTATGTATATCGGTCTATCGGTATCGGTATGCATGTCGGTATATCGGTAATTCGGTCTATTATAGCCTTTTAAGAAGAGAAATGGTTGCTAAGCGACAAATTCAGTCTAATAGAGCCTTTTTTCTATATATTTCAGGGCATTTAAAGAGATAAAATGACCCATTTTTGACGTTTTAACCGACAGAAAAATTAGGCATATTAAAATTCGGTCTATTATAGCCCTTTTAAAAAAAAATGATTGCTAAGCGATAAATTCAGCATAGAAGAGCCTTTTTTCTATATATTCTAGGACATTTAAAAAGATAAAAAAAATATTCGCTGCTGTTACTACGCGCGCGATGTTTTTTCTCGTTCGCATCCGGTACGATGTGCCGAGTATGAGTGAAACGTGCGATTGACACTATTTTTATTCTTAGAGTAATCCATTTTTAAAAAAATGGCAAGACGTTGATGAAGAATTCATCAATATTTTGAATTGAAATGCTCGGGGTCTCCGAGTAACCCCCTTCGGACCTATATTGTGTTGCCAACTAAAGGCCATTTACGTTTATTATGCGGCAATGTATTTCTTTTTACGAAATATGTAATTTGGCCTTGAAAAATTAGCGTTTTGCAGAAAGCGTCGATCTAGAAGAAGGCACTATAGGAAGGACTACTGAATATGCCCCTCTATAGCGAAAAGCGCTATAGGAGGGTTAACTGTATAGTAAATTGAAACAGTGCTTTGAACCCTTTATTTAATTTGTTTCGGTTTTCATTCTCGTTCAATTAAAAACAAAATTTTCGTTTTTTTCCGGATTTCGATCTGTAAATAATAACGGTTCTTTAGATTTCAGAGTTGAATCGAACCTATATTATTTATTGATTCAGCTCGTATTTTCTTGTCCTCACAAGAAGTTGATTAAAATAAATTCTACATCCAGAGAGCGGATAATTTCGATACACCTCCTACGTAGTTAATTGAAAACGGATCAAACAATGCTATTTCTGTAACATGACACTTGTATCGTGTTGACATTTGCAGATTGATTATTTCGGGGGATTATCTTTAAATTTACATAACAAATCATAGGAAACCCTACAAACGCACAAATGAATGTCTGTTCTTCAACACAAAACAAATCAAAATATTATTTTCGCTGTTACCATATTTATTTTGATTACTATATCCATGTGTGTCGATACACAATTCGCCGAAATGGGTTAAAGTTTAACGCTTAACCTAGTTTTGTATTGTTGCGTCAAAATACATATTTCCCCTAGTTTCGTCAACGGATCGCAAAATTACATACTGCGCCACATATGACGATTCCGCATTTGATACATAAATATTATCATCGGCACGGAAACAATATCAGATGTATATACTACGTGTGTGGATATATCGTATGTATGTGTATGTTTTATTCAAAACATAAATCGGATATAATTATGGAGCTTTCATTGTTAAGTTCGTAAAAAATGTCACGTTATGTGGGTTCGTGTTAAACGAAACATAAATCTAAAGTGTAAAAGTGGAATGTTAAAATGTTATTTTCGACATCATTACTAATTATTAAAATCCGAAAGCTCACCCCCTTTGTACATATGTACATATTTAATCATCATCTGAGCTGTCTTCAGCAACATCTTCAGAGTTCTTTGTTCTATTCTATGCAAAAAACTGTTATTTTTTATTGTATGCTAATGACAGAGATGTTTATAAACAGGGCTTATCCGTATACACTGCGGAGCTGCAGAACCCCTAAGAAAATTGAGCTAATTGATGTATTATTATATATTTGTCTATTGATTAGGTATACGAAATTATAAATATATTCTATATTTATTAATCTGATCGGTGCCTACGCGGGTAGTGTCATATCCGCGCCATGTAGTGTTCATGTTGAACGGATGCGGGGCTGTAGCGGAGTGGAGGGGGATCTCGCCTCTAAGCGCCTTGTCGCGCTGCGACTCGGTGCAGTTATACTGACTCTCTGTAGCGCAGTCATAATAACTCACAGCTGCTTTGAGTCACGTGTCGTTATTTTTTTATTTTTAATATTATTTATTATTTTTACCTCAGCTTATCTTTTATATTATGATGATGATGATCATATTCTGCAGCACCTCCAAATATTAATATTTTACTTACGAGCTGTCACTGTTTATAAATATCCTTATTTAAAGCTAAATACTTGAAAATCTATTGCAGATACAGATAGTTTTGGATATTATACATGCGCATTGGATGCTATAGTATTTTAGGAGGCGGAGACCAAGGGTACACCAATCCCTCGGTTTACGCGGTAGATACGTTCCATAAAAAACCAGGCAAAAAAAATACAGAGCTTATACAATATCACGTGATACTTTTTTATCCTTTGGCAGGACATTGTGTTGTGTTTTTAAATCCGCACATGCTGGAATAGCATGTTGTAGAGCAGAGGTCAGCAAACTTTTTTTCCAAGACCGGCGTAAACGGGCGATTAATGTATTGCTTTTTTAAATTTATTTTATTCTTTAAACAATCTAAAAAACTGCTTTTTCCATCTCAGCTTTATAATTAACCTGAAAATCTGAATCGTTCGAAGGGAGTTTATTTATAAAGGAAAATGGACACCAAGAATTCTTGATATGTCTCATAATTTGGTCGATATTTTGGATTTTTTAAACTAATTAATATGACGCGTATGTCTGAAGCGCACTCGGGTTGCAGATTGAAGACTCACCGGTAAATTCTCGCGGCACGTGTCACTAATATACGTTTCACTCGCACTTGGCACATCGTACCGTATGCTAGCGAGAAAAACATCGTACAGCGAATATTGTTGTTTTTCTTTTTTTTCGCAATTACTGACAATAAAGATCAAAGATTATTTATAATAATTATTTTATATACTTTTTTAGACAAATATAAAAGTTTATGACATGTAGAATTTATATTAAAAGAGTTATTCGAGAAAAAACAAAAACTTTGGATCCTAAATATACCTCAACATGACTAGGTTATTAATTCAAACCATTCTTTAAGATTAATTTCATTACACATTTATTATATTTATATTACTCTGAATTATTATTAATTCGGTTAATTTTAGATGTCATTCATCTTTTTCAACCAGTAATTCTTGAATATCATCGCTATTCAAATCGTTCAAGCCTTTCTCTATAAATTAACACTTTATGAGCCGCAAGGTTTTACATCAAACCTGGGGGCCGCATGGTTTCATGTAATGATAATCCAAGCTAACATGCACGTGTATCCATCTGTGGTCAATTAGTAGAATCTATTGTGAAAAATGCCAAGTGGGGGTATGGCTCTCACGCCAAAAGGCGTGAACTGCTCATAACGCTTGGCTACAAAATCACGCCAAAAGGCGTGAATGGCTCATAAAGAGTTAACCCTTAAAACTCGTATTTTTTTTCCAAATGGGGTAGCGCCAACTCGTATTTTATTTCAAGATTTCTTCAAAATATAATTCCGAAAATTGATTTAAGAAAAAACACATTTTCTTTTAATATTTTTCCGTAAAACCAATATGAATAATTATAAAGAATACTTAAATTGACTAAATATATCATTTTTAGTAAGTAACTACTATGTAAATATTTTAGGAAGGTTCTAAATACAACTGCTGAAATCTTTACTCGTAACATGTAAAAGTCCTTGAAACGCATAGACATCACTATGACACTATCTTTTTATAATAACAGTATAACCTGAATTATTACTTACGATCTTCAAAAATATGCAACAATATAGGTGACGATATATTCGAAAAATTACAATTGAAAACAATACATTTTTGAGTTGCCGCCATTAGCGTGCGTGGCTAAAGACGGCGTAACAGATCCACTCCGATTGTAATGTCAGGGGTTGAACACATTGAAAAAAAAAACGTTTTAAACGTGGATTTAAATTAATCAATAAACAAATAAAAGTATGTATTTATTATTTTACTAATACAAAATATAAAATATATTGTTTATTTGTCAGACAAAATAAATAATGTAATTTTGAGAATATTTTATATAAATTATAACCTTTAACATTACATTATATTTTGTGGAAATTGTATATATACAACTTAAGTAAATATATGGCGGAAGAAAATGAATTTTAAATATTGGAAAATAACTGTTCTGATTTAACTTCAATTTATAATTTTTCATGGTATGATATTCTCCTTTAAAACAATTTCCTGATGAAGACTTGGCTTTCTAGCACGTATCACAATAAAATCGCGTTTCGCAAGCCTCCACCTTTCACATTTCTTGAACAAGCCAAACAGTCTTATGTTTTACCCTCATTAAAAAATGAAATGAGGTTTTTTTATTTAGACGTTCTTCTGTGGTCCAATGTTGATGGTCTTCCGCGAGTTGAAGAGCCTTCAAAAATCTCCGATAATTTGCATAACTACAGAAACAAATTTGAGTGCTTCATTGATTTTTTATTTGTTTTGGCCTTTATATAATATATATATACACTAAACATATTTCCAAAACCCTAAAACAGTTTTCTTCACCATTTTAAAGATTTCAAAACCATAATAGGATGAGTTGATCTGCCTGATCGACTCCTCGCATGTGTTCTTGTATATTTTAATATCACATTTGGTTTCGAAATTTCTACTGTTGTTCCTGGGCTCATAAAATTCTGAGACACTACTCGGACTTCTGATGTGTGGTGAAAGTAGTAATAATTTTACAATTCTTTTATCCCACAATAGAATATCATTATTTCGTTAGATCTACAAGCCATTACTCTATTTTGCGTCGGTAAATTTAGATATTTTAATGATAAATTCGGTAAAAAAAATCTATTTTTATTTATTGTGCCTGTGAAATAGCACTTCATTCCTTTAAAGTTCTTTTTGCCAGAGGCAAACTTAAATATAACTCGTCACAGTATACATGGTATCCTTCAGAATTCGGCAAGTTATTAGTTGATCCATATAAATGTAGAACGATTCTAGCGGTCATTATGCAGAAGACTGTAGTCGTACAAGATGTTCGGTTGTACGCTGTCATAGTACGGTAAAATGGAGTATATAAAACCATTGGTTGAATCAGCTAACACATAAACTCTTGATAATTCTACCTTTGGTGGGTTTGTTTTATTAAATGTGATGAAGCTAATTTTCCCTTAAACTCTTTACGACGGATTCGTCTATAATTTATATCTCTTTCGGGCACATAATAATCTTTAAATTTGGAATCAATATGTTATGAAATTGTTGGACTTTTTTGAATTCTTGTTCTAGGAGTTTGATCGTGTATATTTTCATTTAGATGAAGCATCCAGAAAATTTGAAAAAATCTATCTCGTTTAAAAATACTTGAAAAAAATGGTATCTTTAGATTGAATTGTTGAGACCAATATATTTGTATATTTTCTACAGGAACCAACCATATTTAAAAATGACACCCAATAAATGCTGCCATTTCATCAACAAAATTGACAGATTTCCAAGTTCTCCAAATTGATTCCAGGATAATTGTAAATTTGATAACTTATTGATAGCGTACCGGTTGGGTCCTTGTCTACACCTTATTTATCTAAATATTGTAGATATGTATTTCTAAAACAATGTGTAAAAAAATATAATTTGATTTTTATTATATTTTTTCAATATCTTTCTGATTGTGATATCTGTACAAACAAATGATATTTTTATCTAGTACAATCAAAGCATTTTATTCAAATATTATATTTAAAGTTTGCAATTGTTGCAAACAATTGCACGCGAATTCGATTGTTATCAATCGCTGAATTTAGTAGTGTTCATATTTCGAGTACGGCCACAATATAATGCTATCTCTGCCTACACTTATTGACAAAATGCTGGCAGAATGACAGCCCGCAACGGAGATGTGGGAAATGTACATATTTCAATGCAGACAGATAATATTATATTCAAAAAAATTGTTTAAAATAATTCAAAATATATTATATTGTATTTTGTAAGCTTTACACTCCTACCTTATTAGTAGTAATACTCACATAGTCGATTGAGGATCTGCAGTTGCCATGTCAGCCTTGAATCAAGGGCGCTATGAACATAAAACCACGCAATACGGCTAGGTGGACAAAATCAACCCGGTATATTTAAATTGCATTTTACGATGTTAAATGCCCAAAATACGTTAAATCTGATCAGTGTACAGTTGGAAGTATCAGGGTGATAAATATCGTAAAAAAACATTTAAATCAATTTGTAATGTAAACAAGGACGGATTAAATTATGTCGACGTATTGTCGACGTTCGAGTTGAGAGACGAAATCATGATGTCGACTATATGTCGACTTACGAGTTTTAAGGGTTAATATACAAATTCTTCTTGGTTTTATATAAAAGTTTAAATACTAAATTTGTATTTAATAAACATGAATAATTAAGCGACTCAGTTAAAAGATGCTTTGTTCTTATCTATCAAGTGTTTTATATTCGTGGGATTAAAGAAATTAATGAGCAAAGTTAAATAACGGATTTCTCATTAAAATATTTAAATATTATTTAGATAATATTATAATAATTAATTATTTAATTTTAAATGAGCTGATGAAAGTGCTCTCTGGGTGTGCTGGAACCGACCTCCCGCGAGCCGGTTGTTAGAATTTTAGGTAATTTACTTGGGTATTCGTTTTATAAGAGTATTATATAATGGATATATTTTTTTTACATTATATTTGTATACTTGTAGCGTTTTATATGTTACTAAGAGAAAATCCTGTATATCTTATGTACGAAGGTAGATTCAAATATAATTAATATAATTTATTAACTGGACTTATTTTTTTATGTCCGTTAGGTGACGCAGAATCTTGTTACATGTTGTTTGAAGATTTCTAGCGAAGAGGGTTCGTCTGCTTGATTAATCAGAGCTGTTTACATCATGCAAAGCAAGCAGTAAATGAGGTATGTCCTTTGAGCAACGTATTATCAATTTTTTTTGTCGCGGGAGGGCGTAATGTTTGCCAAAATTTTCCATTGACTGACTGGAAAGTTCGCAGGGAAAACCCTCTCAAGAAGCATAATTTTCGAGAGGTACAAAGGATTTTAAAATGATTTTATATCTTAATGTTTATATTTAAATCGAAAAATATATTTTTTCATACAAGCACAAAATTAGCGAACTTTATTAAAAAAAAACTTGTGGAATAACGTGGTCTGCGAATGCAGATACAACATTATCATTCTGTAAAACTATATGAACACCAGCGCAGAGAAAAACAAGGGTTTTTCCTGACATGTTGACGTTTAAAACCACGTTATTCCACTGAGCGCACGCAAAAATTTAAGGCCAATGGTAACTTACCAGTAGAAACGAAAGAGATAGAGAATATTTTTATAGAGGGGACGAATGACGTAACCACATAGTATGTTATTATACCAAAAACTGGATTTTGAAGTTATGAATGTTAGTTACCATCTTATTTACGGCATGTATTCAATTGTTATCGAAAATGGTTGGTGGTAAGAAAATTGTTTGCAGTGTGGAAACAGTTTTGGCGCAATATTTGGCAGAGGATAGTATTTTTGAAAGAATATTTAATTGGAAAACAGTTAGTAATCCACCTTATAGTTTAGATTTAACGACGAGTGACTACCATACGATTAGGGCAACTTAAGCAAGAATTGGGAGGACATAACTATCTATGACTATTCTTCGTGATTCGGCACCCTTATGTCTGAGGATCATCACCATTTTTAATCCGAATCTCCTCGATTGTGGTTTTCCAAGATCCTGTATTCTGGATCTTGCATCGCAGCTACTAGGCTGAAGTATCGAAACATCCTTTTGGGATATCGAGTTAAGTGTCTCTATTTTTCGTTCCCATTTCTTTCAGGAAAGTCAAGATTGTGTGTTTAGCGGGCCAAGGTATTCTCAGCAGACGTCGTCAGCTTCAAATTTTTAAGGCATCGATTTTATTTTTCTTTGTGGTCAGGTTTCTACGCCGTATCTTAAAATAGAGGAAATGAGACTCAGCACCAAACGTATTTTTTGTCTTTTTGGATATCACCCTATTTTTTTTAAATAGCTGATAGCTATTTAGCCAACTCAATTTGCCTTCTTTTTTGGCTCACAATTTTCGTTACTCGTAATAGAGATACGAGATATAAAAATTCTTCAACCCTCTCCAGATCCGGAAGATTAGCGTATCTGGATAGCTGATTAATTCTATCGACTATCATCAGCTTGGTTTTGGAATTATTGATCTCGAGTTCTAGTTTCTTACACTCTCGTTCAATTCTGTTGAGCGGTTCGGCCATTTCTTCTTCTGTCGTGGCTATCAATTTTATCCTAAATCGGAAGTTAATTTTCCCGTTATTTTGGATCCACCTTCCCTGTTTTCAAGGACTTTTCTTATAATGTACTTCTTGAACGGTGTAACTATGACTGTATTGTGAGGCTGGCGCCCTTTTCTTTTTTACTCGGAAATCAATCGGCTTCACGTTGTAGCTTTCTAGAGTTAGAGTTACTCTATTGGAAATGAAAAAGGGTAGTTCGGAACTTAAGGGTTTGAAGTTGGAGTAGGTATGTATATTGAAATAAAATATTAAAGTCTGTTAATATCCTTTATTTTTTTTAATAAACAATCGACAAATTATACATTTACATATTTATTGAATTAACTTATACAACATACATATAAAAGATCATTTATTCATCACTGCTATCTCTAACAATTCTAAAATTCTCGCTTTCACTAACAATTCTAAGCTCGAAAAAATGATGTAGTGAGAATCGCTTCTTAAATTTTTTAAATCGTCCTCCATTAGCAGGAGAATTGTGATTATTGATCTTCAGATGACGATTGTTCATTTCGTTTTCAATTGTCATAAATTTTTAGTGCTCTTTTCAATAACGTTTCTGTCTCTAGGTATGTTTTTATCATTACAGACTTCTATCCATATCATAAAAGCCCTTTCCATCTTTCCTATTATTACTGAGCTTGTACGTGCAGTATTTTTCTTACTGATGGACGTTTTTTATTATGTATTCATCGCTATTAAATATAACCTTCTCCTATCTTTTTGGGAACTTATAGATCCCCTCCTCATAGCATTTGGTGGGCTAGGACTGAATGAAAGTAACGAGGGCCTGATTGACTTGCACGTCATTATTGTTTTTTTTCCATTCAAAAAATTCTGTAAGGAACAGAAAAAGTGATAGTCCGTAGGAGCAAGATCTGGGGAGTAGGGTGGATGCCACAAAACAGACCAGCTGAGCTCCAGAATTTTTTCTTGAGTCACTTTTGCCGTGTTTAGTCTGGCGTTATTGTGTAACAGGATATCTAACGCCTTTCCGATTGACGAGTGCAGGAAGTTTTTCCAGTAGTTTTTCATTAACCCTTTGCAACTGCTGAACGTATGTATCGGCAGTAATCGTTTCGTTGCGCTACATCAGCTCGTGGTGGATTATTCTTCGACGTTCCCACCATACACACAATAAAGTTTTCTTGCCATGAATATTGGCTTTAGACTCTAAAGTTTAGAGTCTAATAGGGGTGGTTGATACTTATTCAACCATTGTCTTTTGCGGACAATATTTTCATGGGTGATCCATTTTTCATCTGTTATTGTCCTGTCCAAAAAAGGCTCTATTTTATGCCGTGTGAGGAGACTTGTGGCAATAGACATTCGATCTGCATCGATAACTGAGATTATGTGTTACCCTTATGCCTGACTTTGCCCAAAATATTCATGGGGCGATAAACTGTAGATTATGACGTATTGAGTTTCTCTGCCAACTCCCTAATTATTTGATGTGGATTTTGTTACGTGGACTGGTGTCTAATTTCTAAAGCATCACATGACGAATATGCACTTTTTGATTCTTCATTTTAAAGGGTTCGGAATAATACTGTAAAATAGTTGTCGAATGACAGGCCACTTATCTATCTAGTGAAAACAAAAATACCTTGTCGGCTGACTCACTGCGAGTAAATCTAAACAATAGAAACACTTTACCTGAATCGGAAGTTATTTGTGACTCAACCTAATACAAACCTGTTTGGAAAGAATGCATTGGAGGTTTTTGGTTAGTTTATTCAAGCGGCTATTTCAAAGTCCAACATAGTTTTGGCAGGACATTCAGAATTCAGTGAAAAAATAATTAAACACAAAATTGGAGATTATGTAGAAAACTTATATGTGTTCCTAATTATTTTATAAAGTTTATATAACTATATTATTCAATTTATGTTCGATTTGACCTTGAATGAATATACGTATGTTTTTTGTACAAGCGCTTTCTGAAAACATAAGTGATGTCTCGTGACTCAAATCCACATACTTTCCATATGGATCAATGGAAATGTGTCAACTCTAACGTCTAAATAAATGCGAACGTTCCACATTGTTCGAATCCGTCGCAATTTAACGTAATTTCTTTTGATAGTTCACTCCACTATTTTCCATGAAACATTGATGGCTTCATTGCTTGCACCATGGTCAGCAACCTTCCACGAACCGGCCCGTACCACTTCACATAACTGTTGATATCTATATGCCCATAAATAAACACCTGTTGTTCGCCCATTGTACATTAAGTGGATTAAAAGACCCCAATACCAATACTCCTTCGTTAATATTTGAACAGCCGTTAATTTTTATATGCCTTCTCGGCGGCTTCCCAGTCTTGCGGTGCGTGCTTCGTCTCCTCTTCGGGCACGCAAAGTCGCGTGCTCAGCCAACACTAGCTCCTATCCAGCCATGAATTATTTACGAGATGCCGTTCCATATATTTTTGCCGACATTGCTTATGCAACCTTCTTTGTGATGCCAAGTGCCGACGTAAATCTGCGGCCATTGTGCGACACACTTATAACACGGGTCTTGCATGTCCCACGTCAAGATTTTCAATCTCTGGGTTCGGTGGTAAGTGGGGCTACGTGTTGCTCTCGCAGAATTGAATATGTAATCCGTTTTGAGTTCGGTCGACCTTGTCATCGCCGAGAACTGTATCAAAGATGCTGAGGATGTACTCGTAATGATATGTCAGACAGAGATTGCTTTGAATATATAATGCGACTTAATGACATACATTTTACAACACAAAACGAAATGCTGAAAGTATCAGAATTTCAGATAATAACCGCTCCCTTCGCATAGCATGTTAATAAATAATTATAAATTCGATATCTCATGTATAATTATTTCTGAAATACATCCAGATGAATAATTAAAGTAAATATATACAATTTAATCAAAACGATAGAATATTCATCATGAAATTGAAATAAAATATGAACAAAAATGTATTTATGAAAAAACAAAGGAATTTCTCTCGTTTTTAGATTTTTTTTCCAGATAAACAAAGAACCGGTACTAATATATTTTATTACAATGTCGAGGGCGTATTTTCATATGTACTTTATGCGCACGTTTGTATACACGTGCACAAGGTTCAAAGGGGTGTATGTTTTCGCGCCATTTTTCAAAAAAAAAATCTCCCCCTGCATTTTTTTTCCACCCTCACAGGAAACGCGGAAAATGAATGTGTGCGGAAATAAATATTTCCAGAGCTCGAGCAACGGAAAGAGCAATTGTCGAATTAAATAACGCGCGCGTACAATCGAACGCCGTGTAATTTATTCATGCGAAAAAAATAATATTATCTTTGATAATAAAGCTTTGTAATGAAGGCGCCATGTGTCATATTAAATTACGCCAAAGACAAAAGCCCCCGGAGAGTAATGCGTAAAAATTTTTCAAGGGCTCAAATGTAGGTTAAGTCGCCCTTTGTTCGGGTAAAAGCCTTAGCCGGAGCGTCCTCTTGAAAAGCTTCAAAGTGAACAGAGTCCCGAGTGTTTGGAAAATTAATATTAATCTCATTCCCAGGCGCAGATTTATTATTATAAATATTTATGGCGAAAAGCCTGATTAATTTAATATTTTGATACGGGCCCCCGTCAAAGTGTATTACACGCATTATTCCTCGGTTAAAATAATATATGCGCGTATATTAATCTTGCGTAGTGTATTTTTTTTTAATGTGCTATAGCAGATAGGATCAACATGGGAGACGGAATGACTTCCTGACCTGATTAAATTAAGTTGACAAAATTTTAAACGACCCAAAGTTGATAAAGCCTTTGTGAAATGTCCCAATTCAGCGCGGCCCAATTTCAGTAGCGCCACGTCGTATTATACGAATTATTTAAATTTTTCTCAACTGTCAAAATTACGCAAAAATATTTTTTTTAATTGATTTAGTATATATTATATTTTTTTCGTTTTTTTTTTTATATAAAATCTTTCATAGTAATTGCGGTAGAGATGATTTTTTTCTCACCTGAAATAAAAAAGGACTTGTGGCTAATCTCTTCAGAGATAATGAAAAAGTTACGGATGCGCGACACAGAAAATAGGGTTCAGATTTTTAATATAAATCGAAAGATCCTAAAAATGTAAAGGGTTAGAATTTATTTCATCGTTCTTCTTCTACATTCCTTCGTCTGTGCTAGAAACATTATTGTAGCCTGTGGACTCTAAATATCTTGAAGGTCTTGAAGTCTTTCCACTGCTTTCTAGATTCTTTATTTCGCTGCGTCCTGGAACAGCCTTTTGATTTTTGACCTCTGTCAATACCCAAGATTCTGCATATATTTTCTTTCAATTTACAAAGCATCTATTAGTCACACGTCATTCCACTTATCTACAATATCTTCAGCTAGGCTACCATCTGTTTATTCATAGTATAGGGCTCAATTTTTTTTTAATGGAAGTAATATTTTTATATAATATTTATACAAATTTTTGCTTAAAAAAATATTTATATTTTTTATTATTATAATCTTAGCCTCTTATAGCTCCGAGATAAAGATTCCGATATATAAACCCGCCCTATGTACTATGGACTAGGTACTCTTCCAAAATTTAGGGCTAGGTTTTTTAATTGTATTTTATAAATGTATTAAAATACATTAAAAAATTTTCCATTCAGATATTTAAATTTGGCGTTTTTGTTTATAAATTTAGCGCTCTAGAAGGAACTATCGTACATGCTATAAAAAGCCGCTGAATAGGAGGGTTGACTTTAATGCGAATGTAATTGTTTTGCTTATGGCCATCTGTTGATCAATATCTGTATTACAGTGATCTGTATTGCGATTTTACATACTTCATTTTTAAAAACATCCTTTCAAATTGGTAAGTACTACCAGCTTGAATTTGTTGACTTGAGGCCTAGTGCATCATATTACACCTTGTCGTCCTTTTTCGATTTCTACAGTTCTTTTGTGTTACCTTCACCACGATCACATTGTTATCATTAGCAAATAATATTCACGAAGGTGGACATATTGTTGCAACCCTCTTGAAATCTCTCTCTCGAAGAATGGACTAATGCAAAAGCATCTTTCCTGAAAGTTCCTTGTTCCGTTTGCACGAAATATTTTTATTTACATGTAGATTTATTTCATCAGTGCTATATATGTGAGTGTTTATATGTGTGGTATTAGATTAGATCTCGTCCATCATTAGGCTTTCTCCAAATAAGTTCTTTTTTCAAAAACTTGATTGTGGAATCTATTATTAGACGTTTGTGGAAGTTTTTGCTTAACTCTTGAGCTTGAGCTATCTATTATTTATCTGTTAAATCATGGAGTTTAGTGATACTTAAGAATATTGAAGATTTTGTGGATGGTCCATATGACAAACGATACAGTTCTAGAGCTTTTACATAGGGGCTGGGAACTTGGGGAAGAAAAAATAAAATTCTTCAAACACATAGTGCGTGATTCATAATACCATCTTCATCAACTAATAAAAGTGAAGCGGTAGCTGCTTGTAAAAAACGTCGGAAGAATTTCTACAGCTGGACTGGTGTTGGAGCGGAAGTATATTTGACTTCGTAGAGGATAATGCACGATGATGATATCGTATGGCTCTTACTTTGCCATTCTTCGCGTGCTCGTCGTTTTGGGGTTTCCTCCGACATTTCGGAGCACACCAAGAACAACATTAGTTGACTACGTAATCCTGGTGTAGGTTGGTTCACTCGCCTTACGTAGGGGCGGGCCCCTCTTTGGGCCGGGAGACCAACATCGCACGCCTTATCGATAAGTCTAAAACAGCCACCGGTTGTGGCGTTTCCTTGTTGCCACTGCGGCCTGGGAACTGGAGGACGGGGCGAGTTAGTAGGAAGCAGTAATGTGATGGGAAACGGCCCAAGGAACTATCCCAGATTGGCTTTTTGGTGGCTAGGGAGCCGGGTCAACCTAGTCCGGGATAATCGTATCTCTACACCAATTACTGGTGTCAGAGATACTAAGGATAATGCATAAATACGGTTTTATCTGATCGCGAACGGCACTTTAAGAAGAAAAATCGTTTCAAAAGGATTCATAATGTGACTGTAGAATTTAACCCTTTGAGTCGTTTCTCGCTAGTAAATAAAAAATAACGATATATCGTTCTTTAGCAGCCAATATCCTAATTCAGCAGACATACTCGTACAATTATAAACTTTACTTATTTAATTCATATCTATTACCCAATCCGTCACAGCTGCTCGAAAACAACTGCGTCGGCCGTGTGGGGTCTATTTTCCTATATAAAGCATTTCAAGTCAAGATATTTATAAATTCTTTTTATTAAAATATAGATTCTTGTAAGAATAAAAATAATTATTCATGATAAGCTTCATAATTTGGTCGATATTTTGAATTTTTCAACTAATCAATATGACGCGTAAATAATACGCGCACTCGTCCTGCCGCAGACTGATTTTTCAACTGGAGAGAAACCCCGTTTTTACGTAATTAAATTTTTACAATCCTGTTTTATTATATTACACCGTTTCTAACTCTAAAAATATCTACGTTTTCTCACTAATTACATTTTTTTCATAAATTTTAAAAATGGGGTTACACTGTAATCAATATGACATGTAAATGACAACGCTTTAACGAGTATAAGCCGATAACTACCTACCGCCGAGTTCTCGCGGCACGTGTCACTATTACGTTTCATTCGCATTTTGGACATCGTACCGAATGCAAGCGAGGAAAAACATCGCGCTTTGGGAACAAAAGCGAATATTGTCGTTTTTATTTTTTCGCAACTACAGGTCAATGATTATTAATATTAATTCTTTAGACTTTTTGAGACAAATACAAAAAAGATTATGATATGTAGGATTTATACAAAAAGGGTCTAATAAGGGATATTTTGATGATCTATTTAATATATAGTGAAATTAATATTAAAAAATTAACTTAGATGCACAACACTGTGAAATTAGATACCGATGAATAGAGTGTTGTATTTGAGCTTGCGGAAACACGAGACTCGAGTTTAATTAAAGCGTTCGCTGGTATAATTATTCGAGTGCTTACTAATTATACCCCGTGTCTATTTGCTCGTCAAACAATTTATTTGTGTAATTATCACCGATAAAAATGTGTGGACATGTTTAGTATTTCTGACGAGTATTAAATTGCGTAAAAAATCTGTTTAAAAAAAATCGATTTATTTTAGCTAATCATGGAATAGAGCGCGATCGAGTATCTTTTGTTGTTGTTTATTTAAGGTATCTTCGGGGAATATAATAAAGAGATGTCAGATCGGAGATGTTGCGAAATTGTCGAACCGTGAAATTAAATCACCTGAAATTTATTTCAGAGAAAATTGTTAAATTATATCGTAATAGTTGATGCGGTCCGGGCGGTGCGCCCTTGGCCCCCGGCAGCGCCTCCACATGACAAGCGGCGCCTCGCTATATTACTTCCTGGCCGCACTAATGAAAGCGGTTCTTCCCCGAAAAAGATTCGTCCGGAGCCGCTTTGTTTGCCGAGTGGGGACCCGTTCTCCCACCGCGCGAACCTACCCCCCACTCCCCATGTTAAATGGAAATTTAGAAGCTCCCGCCGACAGCCTAGTGTTTTTAATTTAATACTGGGACGCTCGTAAAAAGCTTCATATGTACGAATAATTTTCGAAATGCGTGTCGGCCCTGTCGGAATTAAGGAAGGCGTCTCACTATTGACATTCTTCACTTTACAGAAGCCGAATATCCTGATTAAATACGTCAACCGTATAATTGAAAGCCGGAGAGATAGATAGAGAGGGAGAGGAAATATCTTACGAGCATGTCTGACGCATCATGGTGACATCGAAGTCGTTGCGGATGCGTATGTTTGTTGAATGAGTGTGTACATTGCAAGATTTCTTTAGCTACACCTGTTAAAATACAACACACTCATAAATATTAATTATGATTTTTGTATAAAATATAAAGGTTTTATGCCAAAGACGAACCTTCCATTTGTTCTATTCTGTATGGACTTAATCTACAAGAAAACAGAAAAGATCTTACAAAAGTCTCCCAACATGTTTTCTACATTGACTCCCTAATTAAGTAATTTTCTTGAAAAAATGGGAAATTCAATTTTAAAAAAATGGGAATTGCAATTAAAGTTTTAGCTGAAAAATCTTCAGTTTTTGTTTTGTTTGAAAATTGATTTTATCTTTCAAATCCTACTTCAATCAAATCTTCTTGTCGCGAAAAATCAATATTGGTTGTATCGATTTCAAATGGATTTATCTATGAACTGTACTCCTTAATACTTAAATTAAAAATTGAAATAAATATTATCATCAACCCTCAATATACCCCTGGAATATATAATATTGTTATAAAATCAATGGTCACATTTCGTGTCCTTATGCTTTCGCTATATAGAATGCGCCCTCTTCCGAGATGACGGACATCGCACAGCAGGCCTTCAATCTTAATTTTCAATACCTGCTACAAAACTCGTTTTATCAGTCAACCAGTTGATCGTTAATCTTTTCGACGGTCTGACAGGGTGAATCGCTCACGTCGTCATATCAGTCCGCATCTCATGAGTTTCTCTCGTACCAGGAATGCGTCTCTGGGATCATATCATCAACTCGTGGAGATACGTCTCTGGGATCGCTATCATCATCGTACCGGAATTCGTCTCTGGGATTATTTTTGTCACACCTATCATCAGACGACGACACCACCGCAATTCTTACCGCGCAAACATCAATAATATCAAAACAAAGCGTGTTTTCACTTTGATCTCGATTTTCGAAGCGATCGTCAAATACCGGACGGGCGAACGTTTTGGCGTCTGCGGTCGTGTACCTTTTTGATACGCGAGCTCGGGTGCCTTAACATAATTTGTTGCAGCGGTGGTGTACCATTTTTTGGGCTACTGTAGCTTAATGTACTGTACTTAACAATATATAGACTCTTTTTAAACTTCCATCCACCCCCAGGTGGCCCATTTGGACCCCGTCCGGAAACCCTGGTCCTAAGTAACGATGATTTCTTGGATCCAACGTCTCGTAGATCCTCAGGGAAATTCACATAATCATTTGATGAGTAAAGGCCGTGATTTCATATGATATTTTAATATTCATATTAGTATATATATATATTTTATCAAGATATTGATGAAATCTTCATCAAGAATAAAAATATTTATTTATGTTATATGTTTCAAAATTTGGTCGATATTTTGGATTTATACTAGTACACATTTCACTCACACTTGGCACATCGTACCGGATGCAAGCGAGAAAAAACATTGCGCCCGTGGCTACAGAACGGAATATTGTTGTTTTTATTTTTTTTTGCAATTGCGGACAATAAGTATTGAGACTTTTTAAGACAGATACAAAAAGTTTGTGATATGTAGGATTTATAGTAAAAGAGTTATTCGAGAAAAATCAAAAACTTGGGTAGTCTCAAATAGACCCCATCGGCACGGATAGGTTAATCAATTAAAGTAATCACCATCAGATACGCTATACGCCAAGTGTCTGTTTAATCTCACTCAGTCTTTTTCAAGGTTTATTTTTCAAAAACAATGTTACTAGAATTGGTTTTTTTTTAAACCAACCTTGGCATTTCCTAACATCTGATATGTCATCACACTTCTCCCATTATTGCCAGACATGGAAAAAGGAATATTTTTTATCTCAAACGATATTCGAATAGTATTATGTCATCAAATAATGTTAACACTTTTTTTTCCAGGATGACGAACGGAAGATGAGTGTTTCTAATAATTCTAATAGAATTGATATCTGTTTTTTAACCATAACATGTGCTATTCTTGTTCAAAGAATGGTTTCAGTTTGTCAACATTTTTGGATAATTCTAAAAGTTGCTCTTGTAAATCTTTGCTTGAGGTCAGAATCATCTCGTTTATGCAACTTTGAAAGATTGTAAACTGAGAGCATTGCTTTAAATGCAGATACTATACAATAACTTATATTTTATTCAGGACACAAAACTGAAAACTTTTCATAGTTATGAAAATGGGTCCTGATGATGCTTACGTACCGTTTAATTTGCCACAGACCCTCTCAGCAGCCATCAAGGACCCATAGGGGTCCGTAGGAACCACTGTTTTAAAGCATGATAATCCACAACGTCAAGAACTTTCTCCTCAATCAGAAAATCTAATTTCTTACAAATATTATTCAGTAAATCACATCACTTCCACATATAATATGAGCTGCTAGCTAAATTTAAACATTAGAGAACATAATTTTGAAAAGCTTTTATTATAAACGATTGTTTAAACAGATGCTTTAAAAATACTGAATGATATTAATAGTGTCGTTACGATGTTTTGCAATAATTTAAATATATGATAAAAATTGTGGTTAATTACTAATTTTAATAAATCAAATTAGCAACAAATTCTCAATATTTAACATTCTATAATTACTTATTTAATCATGTTCCATAAATAATAATTTAGAAACAAATTTGTCGATCGAAGTTTGTTATCAATTATCGATGAACTTTAATTAATTAATTTTGTGGTTTAATTTTTTTAAATTAATAATGGAAGATAACGCTATGTTTATTTATTTTAATTATTATCGAATATATATTGTTTTTAAAAATTTTACGTCCTATAAAAAATAAGAAAAACCATTACGTAAAAATTGCCTCTGTTAAAAACACCAACGTAGATCATTAATCGATATTAAGCCTTTAATTGTCCTAATTAAGTTGTCAATTTAAAATTGTATTTACATTGTAAGTCAAATTGCTCGAAAGTCGATATTTAATATATAACGGTCTTAATTTTACGGTAATAAATATGTCAAAATATTGTAATATTTCTACATTTAATACAAAATGTACTTGATAAATGTTTTTTCATGAGATGTTCGATGACAATGATTGACATAGAACTCGACGTATTAATTTTCCATTGAATACAAAATGATATTTACTCAAAACACTAGAGTTAAATTGAAAAGCGTCTCTTATACATAAATTTACGTATATCCATACATTTTTTTCATATTTAACTAAGAAAAAAGTTTAGCCAGCGCTCAAAATTGAAAATCTCTGACCCAGATTTTGTACAGAGAAAAAATATATAAAACGGGAGAAAAGTTTTAGCTTAAAATATACTTGTTCAAACAATGAGATGTTGAGGAATAAAATTATATTGCGGAACTTTTTCGTCGTTTATTTTCCGACATAAAAAATCCAAAAGCCACTCCAGCGCCACTCTCCTATAACTTTAAGTTCCGGATAAAAAACCTAAAAAATACATAAAGTCAGAAAATACATATTATGCCATTTAATATCGGAAACAAAGAAAAATCCTAGCTCCGGCCTCCGCAAACACATCACTTCGGTATGTGTGTATTCGTTTTTTCATCTGCTTTTCATTATTAAATTTATTGGCCCTTCAGCAACGATAACATGAGGTTTCAGACATCGGGCTTTATTATATTTGTAGCGTAATAAATATTGAGAAGAGGCTGCGCCCGTGTGATGAAAAGCCCTTAGAAATGTAATAACATAACATGTAATAGAAAGTTTCAACAGAGAAAAATGTTTTGTTACATTTTTCTCTTGTACGATATTTCTATTATTACGCGTTTGATACAATATAACGAGAGACAGCTCTGGATATTGATCCAGTTTAGTTTGCCGTGATGAATTATCGCGAAGCGTAATGATCATTCTTCACGAATACCCACTTAATTGTTAAACTTAATTAATAAAATTTGATTCAACGTCTCGATAAGAGAAATAAAGTTGAACGGAAAATTTTTATAAAAAAAAAATATCTCGCGACATTGTTTGTACTTAAAAGTGCTATTCGTCTCCGAAAACCACTGTCAAAGCACCATAAATCCGTTGCAAAACTTTGAACCAACATCCACATTGTTATTAATGGTTTATGGCTATCACAGTCTGGTGCTGTTTGCCGTGCTAATTTTGTTTTCTTCTTGCCTGCGGCGAAAGCGTTTTTGTTCCTCTTTGAAGTTTGAGAGCCGTTGACCGGAGAATCCTAATAATCTCAAAACTTCCATATTAATTACCGCAGCTTAATTCTGAGAAGAAGGGCATCGTGGAGTGGGAAAGGGCGTAGTTAGCGTGAGGGATGGGTCAGGATGAAAAGCCTTTCATAATGGTCAAAAACACGCGAAAACTCGCTCGGGTTATCTAAATTTACAGGGTCGCTGATTAGACCCTTATTTAGAAAATTAAATCACATAATATAAACGACATTGATTTTATGTATCAATGTTTTCAGGTCACACTGATCGTTTTAATAAAAATAACCATATATTTAACCTCTTAATATAATAGTATATTATACAAATCATGGCTTTAAATTTACTCTCAATATTAATTAATATATGTTTTTAGATTAAAATATAACATTCTAAAACTCAACAATCTATCCACAGTGTTAAAATATAAAACGAATTATTATTATATTTTTATTAGTATTTTGATCAGCATATAAAGAAAATTTATTTCCGAATTTTAATTAGTTTTTACTGGAGTTATGAATCATATCATCATTAAATGCATTTGAGTTGTAGTTAATTACAATCAAGGCTTTTTTTATGGTTTATGAAAATATAAATATAATTTATATGTATCAATTAAGAGCAGCATCGTGTATTGGATGAATCAGGCCCGGTAGCGGGGTGCGGGGGGGAGAGGTCTCGCTGCTAAGTGCAATGTCGCGCTGCGACTCGGTGCAGTCATACTGACTCACAGCTGTTATGAGCCACGTTACGGTTGCAAGTTGTTTTATTATTATTTATTCATTTTACCTCACCTATTACATTTTAAATAAAATATAGGCGAAATATAATATATTAACGCTTTGAATAGTGAGCATTTTTTTTAAGAGTATTATTTATTAATTATTTTTTGTGCTTGTAAGGTAAATTGAAATAAATCACTGTTTCTCAATCTTTTTTTACCGGAAAACTTAATTTATTTTGCTATTCGATAATTTTTTTGTTCCACGAAATTTCTTCATTCAATTTTATTTTGCATTCATTTTTTTATGATAATTGTTATTGACTTTTTAGAATCATTAATGAAAATTACTATGTAATTTGTGGCAAATAGCTTTTTTATTCGAGATATACATGTATATTTACGAAGTTTTTTTATGTATTATTTAAGATATTTTTCACTGCTAAAAAAAATAATATAAATCAAGTGGAATTACATATTAGTATTTAGGTAGATCCATTTATTGTATATAATACAAGAAAAAATAACATTTTAATCGAAATTATAGGCATGGCTTTAAAAATAAAGCGACAGAGGTGTGGATGTACATGTACGGCGATACTCTTCAAGGGGTTAATAAATAAACATAAAATATTTCATCCATGAGCCGCCACTAAATAGGAGTATATATTTTATGACAATAATATAATAAATTCACGGTTGAAGTACTCTCAGATATCTTTATTTATGATATACCTCTAATTATTAAATCTTTCAATGTATTTTCTTTTTAATTATTGTCTCGTAGAACAAACTTCAAACCCCTTCAATGCTAGATTGTGTTGCTGGAGTCTCCTTTAATTTTTTATTGGTTCAGTTCTGGTTTTCGTTTCAATAAAAATAACAGATTTTTCGGGTTCTAAATTCAGTTTCCGTTCGAAGCCCTGATTAAATTATATTTAAATGCTAGTTCTACCATATTCTTCTTCATTATGAAACTTACAAACAAACGTTCTTGTTAACATTTATCGCCACATTAAAGTCACGAAGTTCAATGCCTCAACATTGATAGATATATAGCCGAAAGGGTTTTATATACCTTATTGTGATCGAGGATTTTATTCGTGGAGATATTTCTTAGCTAAAAACAATACCGTTATTAACCAACCAACATTAGGAAATTTCATTTTTTTAAGTTGTGTTACGAATTTTGTTGCAAAATTTGAAACAC
The DNA here is from genome assembly GCA_022495035.1 of Philopotamus ludificatus. Lineage (NCBI taxonomy): Eukaryota > Metazoa > Arthropoda > Insecta > Trichoptera > Philopotamidae > Philopotamus > Philopotamus ludificatus. The sequence continues at coordinate 44,608 of JAGXCT010032654.1, forward strand.
GATTCGCCTGTTCGAAGATAAAGAGTGTCGAACATTTGGTGTTGCTGCTAAAAAATCGCAGCATTTAATTAGTTAATATTGTATTTTTTATGCTGGCAACATTGCGCATTTATTAGTTCAACTCTGGTCATTGAACAGAGCGGACGTATATTATGACATCAATATTTGATGTATTTTCTCCATGCAGCGGCATGAAAAATATATATTCGCCATAAAGAAATTGTATTGCGGCCATTTTCTCAACGCGTCCATCTTCTCCCCGGGGCACTGTCGGCCAGGCTGCGTCATAAGAAGCGCCCACGTCATATTTACATAACGAAGTGCAGGACGGCGTCTGAAGGCGAAGACTCTGTGACACAGTTCTGGCTCTGATTGGCTTCAATCGATTCAAATTCCGCATTGCCGTCAGCTCATATTACATGCGGACGAACGAGTCGGCTGGCTGGTGACTGCGCCCTGCCGTGACACTGCCGCCCCTCGATATTCAGGAACCCTGAGTCGGGTCGCACACGTGCACGTGTGTGTGTGTGTGTTTGTGTCGCGGGACCGAGATCGTATCTGGCCCTCGGAGGCCCAAGGCCTGCGTGTCCCGCAAATACGACCATGCCCCGTCTACCTAATTGACGTTAGATGGCAAATATACGAAATTGCGACCTAATACAAAATTAAAAACTCTAAAACTATGTGAAGCAATACCCTATAGTTTTCATTTTGTGGTATACTTAAATTATGATAATACTTATTTATTTATTTTTGTTGCAACAAAAAGTTTATTTATACATGAACTGTATAATATTAGGTATAGCGAAAAGAAATGACCATTTTCTTAGGGCGCTCTTTGAAATCAGTTTGCGCTTGGTTCCCGGCGAGTACGTCGAAATTAGTACTATTTAAAGCTCCTTTTATCCCTTCCCGACTTCAATACATTTTTTTTCATTTTCATCCATAGATAAAAAGGCCATGGCCAGAGATCCAAGAGATGCAGTTACAGTGTGTGTTATTGTTTTTATTTGACAAAGGATTGAAAAGCAAAGAAGCCACCGAAAGCATTTGCGAAACTTATGGTGATATTTTGAATGTTCGGAAGTATCGACGGTGGTTTAAACAATTTAAAAATGGGCACACAAATCTAGAAAATAAACCAAAATCAGGAAGGCCGCAAAAAATCGATGATCAAGTGCTGAAATCACTAGTGGAATCCGATCCTCGAAAAACAATTAAAGGATTATCTCAAGACATCGGCTGTCCCTGGTCAACTGTAAAAGACCACCTCAAACTTTTGGGAAAGAAACATAGACAAGTAGTTTGGGTGCCGCATGATCTATCGCAGTCGGCCTTGGATCAACGAGTGACCATTTGTTCTTCTTTGTTGAGCAGTTATGAAACCGATCCATTTCTAATAAGGATAATTACTGGAAATGAGAAATGAATCCTTTATAACTCTCCTAATAAAAAAAGCAATGGCTTTCTACAGGGCAAGTACCGATTTCAACACCTCTGCCTGGTATGACGTTAAAAAAAATTCTTTTGTGTGTCTGGTGGGATATTTCGGTAGTGATTCATTATGAATTACTAAAACCTGGTAAAACAGTCACAGCAGAGGTATACTGTTCGCAATTAAATAGATTAAAGAAAGAATTGATAAAAAAACGGTCAATGTTAGTAAATAATCAGCAGCATTTTACAACATGATAACGCCCGGAACCGCACGCAACAAAGATCACTCAAGATTAATTAAAGAGCTTGGTGCTTTTGCAATATCATCTACTTACTCTCTGATGTGCTTCGTAGTTATCACTTATTTCCGAAATTATGGAGAATTCTCTTCGTAACAAAAATTTAGTACAGAAAACCAAATTCGAAATCACCTAGATGCCTTTTTTAAATCAAAGGAGCCAGATTTTTATAAAAGAGGCAACGAAAAGCTCCCCAAATTTTGGAGAGACATTACAAATAATAATGGAAATTATTTAAACAAATAAATCATTTGTAATATTTTTGTAAATATTTTTTTTCCTTTGTACTAAAAAAACAGTCATTTCTTTTCGCTATACTTATTATTATTCTGTTATTGTCTATGATCTTTCACCATAGTGAACTTTCCTTCATATAATCTTCCAACATTTGTATTTTTTTTAATCACGAAGCGAATGTTCCATTATCTTAGGGCTATGGTAGATGGTAGGGAATATGGTGGATGACTTTTAAATCTAAATTCTTGCTGTGGGTGGTCTTCATTTAACTTTCTGGAGAATCTATCTTTGATTGTTTCCTAAAACTAATTGTTATTTCCTTTAATCTTATTAATTAGACCCAATACATCTCTACTAACTGTCTGACCAGATTTTATTATTACATAGTGAAACATCCCAAAAAATACAAAAGGAGACACTTCAGTCTTTCACTTTCCGGCACTCACATGTACCTGGTTCGTTGAAAGTTAATGGTTTTTTCTCTTCAGATTGGTGGAGAAGACCCACTTCTTATCCTATTTATTATAGTAGTCGGAGAGATGTCGAAACGAAAATGGAAATCTTGGACTGGCCAGGGGGTATGTACGAGGAAGAGACCATTACCGTATATTTTATAAAAAAAAATGAAGTTAGTGTGGCGCGTTGGAATTAATTTTTTTAATGCTATCTATCCAGCGTTGATTCAATAATTATAAAACAAATAATATAAATGTCAGTCCACCTGAAATAGTATTAAAATTAACCAGTGTCGTGGTTTGACACTGGGAGGAATATTAGTGTGAGAGACCATTGCATCTTTAGAATCTTTATTGAATCTCTATATGCGTGAATGGCACTCTGTAATCTTTCTGTTATGCTATTCATCCATCGAAGTCAAATAAATAAATAAATTCTTCTAAGAAACGGATTGACATGATATCTAGATATTAGAGCTATGATTATTCTAAGACCTTTCGCTGCCTTTTAATTAGCCTTTACTGTTGACCATGAGATCTTGTGACAATTTCTAGATTGACCATTTAATGATTAAAGTAGGTAATGAGGCTCTCACACTTACATTCCCCCCAGTGTCAAACCATGACACTGGTTATTTTTTAATATTATTTCATTTGTATTAAAACTTATATTATTTATTTATAATTATTTATTTAATTGTTATTTAATAAATTAATTCCAACGCGCCAAACTACCTTCATTAATATTTTTATAAAACATGAGAAGGTGATGGATCTTTTCCTCTTTCATACTCGCTGGCCACTGTTTTCGTCGGACACCTATCCGACTAGTAACTTAGCTCAGTCGCGGTTAACTTACATTATTGAAATAATATGCATGTTACATACAAGCTATAATACTGGTTGCTATGATTCCTCCTCCTCATAAATATAAGCATTGAATGGTATAAAAATATAGGTTGATAGTAATTTTAACACTTTGACTGTTAACCAACACTGCAACATTTCAACCTTCTTGATTATGAACAATGTATTTTGTCTAAACATTCTTTAGAAATAATTATTTCACGACTAATGCATATCGCGATTATAATTCTGAAAGTATTTTGGGCTAACATATGTCATAGTTATATTTTTATACAGCTAGATTAATTTTTCATATTGTTTTTCATGATTAATTAATGCGGTGGACTTATTTATATCGAATGCATGCCTAATCTCTTAATTTAATACGCTTTATGCAACTGATAACATTTAGTATGAAGTCATTGTTTTTTTAAATCATTTATTATAGCAAAGATTATTTGCACTTATTCTTATATTAGTTTATAAAATAATGATAAAAACGTTACTCTATGTATACGCATATTATTGATAATCTAATTATATACGAGCTTAACAATATAATCAACGGCCATGTACAATATTCATTTTGCTCCAATTGTATGATATAATTTATTCAAATCGAATACCAATGATTATATTGTGGAAAAGCGTTGATTGCTGATAAATTTTGTAATTTTCGAACCACACGTCGAATTGAACAATTTTATTTTCCCGGCTGAAATAATATATGCGTTTCCTTGGCGGACGGATTTGAATAAATTTTAATTTCCGGATTTATATAATCTCGAAACGAGCCGCGTATTTTCCCACATAAATTAAATAGCGACAAACAATGATATAAAAAAAAAAATACGCGGCCATAACAGCGCTTATCGCGTGCATGACAATAATGGTTTAATTAATAATTGATATTTACATTGTTGAACTGTTTTCATTGTTGACATTGCAGGATAAATATTTGACCGTGTTACCGATACAGCGTTCAAGGTTTGTCAGGTACTCAGCGGCGGCATGCTGGTACCGCCATATTGAATTTAAACAACAAAAAAATCTGCGGAATTTCACCGCGGTGTCGTTTATTGTTTTAAAGAAACACATTGTATTTCTGTGTTTTACCCTTGATGGGCTCGGCTCCCGTGGCCTGAATAGTTGCGGGTAACCTGATTAGTCGGGTAAGTAGGTAAGCTCATAAGTAAGAAGGCTCTATTTACAATGCGCGGGGCTCGATACGTTCAACCTCCCCAGGACCACTTGTTGCTCTGTGCGACCCCTCTGCCTAGAACACTGCCGCAATGCGAACCTTGTATCATCGTTCCGCATTCATCGATAGTCGCATAGGGATATCAATAAATTAATTGGACACTTGTATCGGTTGTTACACCCATCCAAATAATGTTTGAAACGACTAGTTAATGTAATTAATAAAATAGTGTCATATTTTATTTAAAATTCTAATTATACTTAATATATATAATTATAAATACTGTTTAAAATAAAATAAGTGATAAGCGGCACGTGGGCCAAGAAGCTGTGAGTCAGTGTGACTGCTCCGTGTCGCAGCGCGACACGGCACTTAGCATTGAACCTCCCCGCACTCCGCATTCTGCTACCGTTCCGCGTTCATCTAATACGCGACGCCAGCAGCGCTGACACATAATTATTCATATATTTGGGGAGTAAAACACTCATCCGTCTGAGACTAGTTTCGATACTTTGCTCCTCTTCCTTCTTTCTATGGGGTCTTTAGGAGGTCTTTCGTTATAAGCAGATAACGCCTAGAGAAGAGGAAAACTAATACCGAGACAAACATTCGGGAGGTTAAATCCGATAACAACCAGGGTAAAAGATACAAGTTCAATGCCAGTAATGGCCTAAAGTGGGAATGTCTCTACAAAATCCTGCATACCAAGACGGCTTGGGAACGAATGAAATACCCTCAAGTCACGTGTGAGACTTAGGTTCCTTTGGGCTCAACTGCCATTCGAGAGTCAAGGTCCAAACGCTCAGCGAGTGAGTGTCTTGTGGTCGACAAATAATAATGATGATGATATATAAATATATTTTTCTTCAATTTTATTAGGGGTGCTGGAGCTCCGCAGTGTATATGGACGAGTGTATATAATTCTAAAATTCTGGGAGTTAAAAAAAATAGACAACAGTTTATCGTCTTTTGTAATGAACATAACAATTGGAAATCAGGAAGGTAGAGGTCAGAGACGTATGGTGGATGCTAGAGGACTTTCCAGTACAGACCTTGAACATTTTTGACACTTTTAGAGAAATCCATCTCTATAGCTATTTAACCGCTTAAATCTAAATATGTTTTAGAGCTGTGGTTCCCAAAATGGTCCGTACGGATCTCCAGAGGTCCATTGGACTGTCGGTCGTCATGTCGGATGTCTGGAGTTACATGTCAATGAGACAAAAAAATGGGGGTCCACGAGATTTAAATAGAGGTACAATATCGGAGCACAAACTTAGGTAGAACAATTTGAAATCCATTCCTTTCGTGGCTTTGGAACACATGTTTGATTCCTTAAATCCCATGAAACCGTGTTATTCTAGGTAGAGTATACAGTGTAGAAATTTCCTACTGCCCTCTTCTTGGTCCATGTATCCAAGATTGTGAGGTTAGGTCTCTTTTTCTTTTCATCGGAGAACACATCTAATGTTATATTTTAGTTAAACATATTATTTTATTATTATTTATGTTGATTTAGGGATAAGTAGTAACGTGAGTGTGAAAGCAATTATGGCGGTGTGGTTTGAATTTAGAGTCAGTACCAAGAAACCACGCTATAGAAACCTGCCCTATAGAAAATTTGGCACCCATACTAAATTTAGGCATAGGAATTTTTATTTTAATTCTGTAAATTTAACGAAATCGATACATCAATCATTTTTCCATTCGCATATTTTAAATGTCCTTTTACCATTTTTAGTCTGTTCGCGTACACGTGTTATTTTTTGTTGTCAACCAAATGGCAGTGACCCTTATTTTATTTCGCGCTTTAAATATATCAGAAGAACCAATAGGCCGAGATAGGGGAGTTCTCAGAAACTAGGCAGATCATTAATTTTATTTACTCAATTTTGATCAAACCACTTGCTCAATGTTTTTTATTGTGGAAAATATCTTCTCCCAGTTTTTCTGAATGGAACGTATTTTCTAATTATTTTTTTCTATTGCTTGATTGATTGAATGCGCCTGGAATGTGTTTTTTTATTATGATCCGTCAGTCAAAGCAGAATATGTCAAACTAAAATAAGAGACAAAAAAAATCCTGGCAAATATTTTTTCAATGTAACAGCAGATAGCGCTATAGGAGGGTTTATTGTGTTTTCCTTTTCCCCCCAATTTAATCTGAGGATAATTAAGATGGATTAAACGAAAGTGCTTATACTTAATAATTTAGAGTTTAAAATGCATAATTTGTTGAAAGTAGCATTTTAAGATCTTTACGTGTGTCAGCATTCCGAATGAACCACGGGGCATTGACCATTTGTCTGAGTAATAACTATTTTACACTGAATTTTAAAAATGGGATGTGGTGAGGCAGAACCTCAGATTGCAGTTTGGGGGTGTAAATATTTATTATTTTATTTTTAAAAAATAATTTACTTTGTCTACTTATTAACGGGAGAAGGATGGCTCTATTATTTTTTTTAATAATATTATCTATATGGTTTTTCCGACGGTGTAAGGAATTTATACGGCATAGGGGTATTATTAATTTTATATACATTTTTACAGAGTTTTTATGTATAAATTGCCCCTAAATAAAATAAATTAACTATCTAATACATCACAACAAATCTTAAATATACTTGAGTATTTCAGACAACGATCAGTAATTATTTAACATTATATAATCAGCTTATTAAAATATATATATAAATGAAATAATTTGCCAATTCCACCCCTCGTTGGGTCAATACTCGAGAGGATAGTGATCCTCTTTGTTTCACGAAACCTCAAATAAATTAACTCTTCATGACTAATGGCCGGTGTCTCTATCCTGATTAGCAATACTCGGTAGCAATATCCGATGAAAACATTTATATTCAACGTATTCTATAAAATAATTTAAATCTCTCTGATTAATTAATAAAATATATAAAGCTATATAATTTTCGGTTATTCATACGTAGATAATAATTAAATATATTCATAATTATAAACTTATTAAATTGGCAGTAGCTTGGCATGATAATTTCGCAAGCCTTTATTATTCAGGACCAAACGCTCTGACGTCAAGAAAAACGTCGACTTTGATATTAAGTTGGCCTCTAATTTCCATAAATGGCAAATTTAATTAAACAACACCGTCTTTCAATAATGAATGCACAAGAAAAACTTATTATCCTAATGATAGTGTCGAGATTTTTCGTAGAGCACTGTCAGTTTTAAATTTTATATATAAACAGTGCACGGGGACGCTCGTCCCTGTTTCAATGATCCCAAAAGTTTAGATGGGACTCTGGACATTGTGAACCCCTCCACAATTAGCAAAATTAATTAAAACAAAACTTCAAAGTATTTTAAAAGCACCGGCCATCCTTTTTCATAAATATTAATACACAATTGTCAAGAGCGGCGTCGCTTGAATAAATATAAGAAAATTTGGAGAAAAGCCCGTATGCGCATATTTTTTACGGCCACATCCTCGCGAACGGGGTATGGTCATAAAACGGATATCTATCTCTGTCCATTTATCTGAGCTTTAAAAAAATATGAGCACGATAGCCATTCATATTTATGTGAACTGCCGCGCAGAAAGGGTTGAAAAAGGCGAACGGAATGATTCATACGATTTTTTTTTCATATAAAACATACGACACTTTCCGATATGATAAATATCGCATGTAATCGCCCAATGTGATGTGCGCCATATTCGGGAGCTACACAATAATTTGTATCGCAAATTGAATCAATGTATCATCACATGTTTTCGCAAACGTATTCATGTATGCGTGTGCGCTAAATAAACGATATATATTCATGTGGAAAAAAGGCCCGTCTCAAAATTGGCAATATGTATCGCAAACATTGGAAAGTAATGGAATAAAGACGTGCGCAAATTCGGTCCAGGCCCTTTCAGCGAAATTATTATTATGACAAATTTTATTATTATGTACCGAGTTTTCGCGTTTTACGACGGCCATTTCGCGTCGTTAGCGTTGACAGAATAATTAACTGTTAAAGCTCAAATAACCGACTTGACGAGGAATATCGCCGACGATGGATGTAGATGGAATGGATAATGAAATATGAACTTTATAGTGGAAATATGGTAATGATACGTTGACCTTTTGGACCTTATCATTAAATTAAACACGACTGGCTAGACAGCCACCCTCTCGGGTATATGTGTTTATATACATCCATTTAAGACGTGATTAAATACTTGCAAAAACGTCAGTATCCTTATAATATATAACCTTATTTATTTATACGTACGAGGACTTTAGGGATTCGATATGGATATAACGGAGGATGCAACGAGACACAAGTTCATATAGAGACAGTATCTTTATTCATCGGAATAATACAACGGACGAATCAGCCTAGCCGACCCGAGGATTACAGTATTACTTATCAAACGATTATCCCATCGAAGAGGAGATACAACAAAATATAAATGATAGCAGCGCGCTAACAAAGTGCACTGCTTTCTATCCAGGAAGGCTATTGTTAAGGGGCGCGCGACAGTAGTCCAAAAATGGTATACCATCGCTGCCACCAATTATGTTAAGGGGCGCGACAGTAGTCCAAAATAATGGTATCCCGTCGCACACGACCGCTGGCGCCAAAACGTTCGATCGTCCGGTAGTTGACGATCGCGCTTCGAAGATCGAGATCCAAGTGAAAACACGCTTTGTTTTGATATTGATGTTTATTGAAGAAATGAGTCTGATGTCGTCAGTCCGATGATAGATATGATGAAAAGTTCCCGGAGACGTATCTCCGGTACGAGATGATGATAAGGATCCCAAAGTTTCCTTTGGTACGAATAAATTAATTATAAGATCCCAGAGACGTATCTCTGGTACGAGAGAAATCACGGAGATGTGATTGACATGACAGAGTGAGCGAATCACCCTGTCATCTGTCGAAAAGACAACGACCGACTGCTGACTGACAAAAACGGAGTTTTTGTAGCAGGTATATAATATGAAGACTTATTGTCTATGAAAGGGATGCGGACGCTCTGATTGGTTTGTCATCTCGGAAGAGGGCGCATTCTATAAAGCGAAAGCATAAGAACACGAAATGTGACCAATGATTTTATAACACTATCGTCCTCTTACATGGTAGAGCGTCTTCAACTGATCTCTCAAACTCTGGGGCATCTATATATAATCTACAGGCTTCGTCAGGGAATCAATGCTTTTCCATGTCTTGATCCATGACACGTGTTGGTTAGGTCACTGTACCTGATAGATCTCAAACTATAGGACCTTGCTCCTGTTGTATGAAGCAGTACCTAATTTTGATGCAAATTATAGCGAACACTTTTAGAGCCGGGATCCTTCTAGAACCATATTCGGGTTAATGTCTCCATAAACCGAATATGTCGTCACCATGATCTCATCGCATTAGCTCACTGCCAAATTGCTCTACATATGTCATAGACCAAGCAAACCGATTTTCCAGCTTTCCTCCGACGTTACATTATTTTTTTGTTATTATTAAATCAGTTATCACTATTCAGAATCCTTTGTATTTTTTAAGATTTTTTCAACCCTGGCGATTAATTCGTTAGTAAGCTCAGGTGATGGGAATGCGATGTGATATCATGCACAGATTTATGACTTTATTCGTGAACCCTCATGTCAGAGGATCGTGACCTTTCTTGGCCTGAATTTCCCGATCGGAATCCTAAGTGAAATATATTTCTAGAAGGATCTCATGTCTCTATACATTTTCTTTACTACGCAGGTGCGTAACTATCTTAACCGATCCGTCACGGCGGCTCGAAAACAACCGAGTCGTCCGAAGGGGGTCTATTATAGATCCCAAGCAATTCAAGTCATGATATTGATTGCATTTTTATTAAAAACTGAGCTTCAAACTGAGCACACACCATTTGAGTTTTTTGTCACTAGTGCATCTCACTCCCACATGGCACATTGTACCGGATGCAAGCGAAAAAAACATCGCGCGTGTGGCAACAGATGCGAATATTGTTGTTTTTATTTTTTTTTCGCAATTGCGGACAATAAAGTTCAATGATTATTTATGATATTTATTATTTAGACTTTTTAAATCATAGGTTCCCAAAGTGGGTCACCTGAGGCCCTGAATGGAGCTAGGGGGTAATTCTGGCCCTGGGAAGCAAAAAGAGGACCATGACGTGCTAATATGTATACCCTTATAGAATTTTAAAAATCCATTTTTACACGATGTGTGTACATGTATATTCAGTGTATTGAGAGAGTTTTTTTAAGAAAAGGACATTCATTTGAATAATGTCTTGTCAGTTGCCACTGATGGTGCTTCAGCTATGGCAGGGTGCTATCGTGGCGTTATTTTTTATTTTTTATTGAAAAAGTCGGTGCCAAATATATTAGCAGTGCATTGTGTGATTCATCGACAACATTTAGTTGCAAAAAATCTTGGTGATCGCCTGTATCGTTCATTGCAATACGTAATTATAGCAGTTAACAAAATCAGGAGCCATGCACTCTGACAGATTGTTAAGAAAGGTTAATTTTTTTTTAATTTCTCTGTCTCGTTTTTTGATTTTTGTTAAATAATATATTTCTAATATTTTTTTTCTGGTGGAGGGGGGAGGGGTATTTCCAAAATACCTTTCTGAAATTAAAAATACTCTCGTAGTTGAATATATTTTTTGATGAAATTTTATTGCAAATAAAAAACTGCAAAATATGAAAATATTGGTGACAGTACATCAGATTCGTCTTTCTCATTAGGATTATTTAATAAATATGAATTACTCAATAAGTTTAGTATCGGCGTATCTCATTTATAACACTATAAGTATATAAAAAATAAGTTCATAACATTTTTTTTTCATTTAATATAGAAAAGGTAAATTTCTAGGGTGGCCTTTTGTAATTTTGTGTCTGAAAAGGGGGCCATGGGTCAAATAAGTTTGGGAACCTAGGTTTTAGATAATTAAAAAACGTTTGTGATGTGATTTATATTAAAAGAGTTATTCGAGAAAAATAAAAAACTGAGGGTCCCCATTACACCCCATCGGTACGGCTAGGTTAAGTTAAAACAATGCAAGGCATTGAGCCCCTCAGCTCCCATGGGCCTTTAGAGGCCTCTGAGTTTAAAAGAATTTTTATAACTACGGGATAAGCTAGCAAAAACCTAATCACAATTAATGAAAAAATATTATTAAAGTTAAAAAATTAACAAAATAATAAAATACTCTCACTGAAAATTATTTTCTTGTTGCAAAGCTTTTTATTTGAAGTTAATATTATTAATATAAGTTCAAACATCATAATTTTCCCATTACACAGTTTCAATTTTCCACAAATCCATTTTTTTTAAATTGAACTTGCTTGGAATGTTCAAATAATATATAGACTAAACTTAAAATTCATTTAACTACTAGTTGTTACCTTTAGTTTTATTTTATATAATTATTTTAATAATTGGTATTTATAAATCACACGTATATATTTTTACATGTGTAAAACAATTGAAAATTATTAGACAAGTTAATTCTTTTGGAGTTTTTATATTTTATAAATTCTTTATTATCGGTTTATATTTTTTTAGAGGCTACAACTCGTCTTAAAATGGGATTATACTCTATATAACTAGAGCATCCCACAGATTTTAGGGATTTAAAGGATTTAATGAGATTAGTGAGGTTACCCAATCAACACTTATGGATCACGGCGTAACTACCACCTCTGCTTACCAGAATCTATATGGAGATGCCCCAGAATTTAGGTGGTTTGGATTAACCCTCTCCACTCTACCCACTTTTAGTCGAATCTATGAGTTACTCTCATTATATTTTTTTAACAAATTTATTAAAAGTAGCATCTATAGGGTTTGATCTGATATCCGATATTGTTGTTTCCTAAAAAAACTTTTGGGCCAATACGTCTGTCCCATTGAGTGGAAAAGGTTAAGATTCCTAGTCATATAAGTAGATAAGAGTCTTGTGATACAGGAAGCGCATTTTGTTATAAGTCAAATCTTGTACTCTTATATGGCGTAATATTCTGATAAGTATATCGGTAATCCGGATTCCGCCGCTGTATGTGATCAATAAAGATGCTGGTATCTTCTGATTTTTTTTGTCATTATGTTTACTTTTATTTCCATTCGAATTCAAGGCACTCCACTTTGCATTCAATTCTTTCAGTCTTTTTTCCAACTTCAGAACTTATAAATACATTATTCATAGAACCATAGATCCAAGGATTTATATAAAACTTTTAAAAAAAAAACGAAGCACATAGAAAGTCTCCCTATCCATGTTGTGGTTTTGTTTCCATCTTCTATAACTCTCACCTCTGTTATTTTTTTTTAAAAAAAAAAATCATATCGATCTTATTTGTAGTTTTTCTGAAACAAGATCCCTTACCTCGTTTGCTTCTTATGATTTACTCGTTAAATCTCATTCTTCTTAGCAATAATTGAACTAAAAGTTGATAACTACTCTGATTCGTACTTGGGTTTAGGATGAAGTAATTTTGCTGAAAATTTCCGGCATTTATATTTATACTTGAGGATAATCCCCATTCGAGTACCAGGGCGTGGTTTTGCGTCCCAATACTAGAACAAATAATAATTAATCCTCACGTTATTTCTGGAATTAGTCTTCCGATCTTAATTTGCATAATGCATTAAGTGTTTGGAACAAAGTCCCTCGTAGGTAGAAAGTTACAGATTTTTTGACAAATGTTCGACAAAAACTATTATGTCTTATATGTCGCGGGACCATAATTTTAAGATGAATCGAGGATCGATGAATGCAGAATTATATATATATATATATTTTTTAAAAAATGTATAATATTTTATTATACGACATGCATAGATGTTCTATCAAGCGTATTATTTTTTTTATATTTTTTTAATAGCCAATTATAGTGCCTCTTTCATTCGCAGCATTGTACAATAGTATCAGAATATCGTATGCTGCGAATTTGCAATTTAAATGATTAGATTATTTCCATTGTCTGATCACTAGCTGAATATTCTAATGGAACCGGTAATTAATGTAATTGTAAAAATGCAAATTTTGATGCAGTCGTAAAAATAGATTAAAAACGTACGTGTAATTAGGAATAATTATTTAAATATTCATCATTTCGAATGTGAATTATTAAGCATTTGACAAATAATGGCGCTGGATTCGAAATGGTAAATATCTAATAATAATAAATAAATGTTTAATTTTAATTGTCATGAGCATGGTAATCATAAAATATATAAATTTTCCATAGTTTTTGATAAAAGCATTTATTTTTCCACGTCCAAAGTGAATTTTAAAACTTCCTTTTAGTTGAAACTCCACAGTGGCAGATTGTGAAGTCGAGCGTAGTAGTCTACGTGAATGCCAATTGCTAACTGTTTTGGTTAGGACGAGCACATTGCATTCCATCTCGTTATATAAATGCATCCGATTTTTTATTATTAAAATTCAATTCAATATTTTTATAATATCAAATATGCTACGATATCCACTTAAAGTAAAATATTTATTTTGAACCGTAAGCTAAACTTTGTATAGCGAAGGATAATGGTTTTATGAAGCCAATAAAGAGTAATGTAAGTACAGACATTGTTGACAAAACTCCTAATGCCACATAAATGAATGATGTTCATTATGGACTCATAAAAATTAATTATTTCGTGGCTATGTACATATAATTATTAAATAAATACTGTCTGCATACAGAGTTTGGTAAAAATATGCAGGATTTATTTAAGTTTGCGGCACATTTTTTCATTGTTTTATTGACACACTTATCCCTGGCGTATCTTGACATTGATAGCTATATCAAATTTTATCGAATAATATCGCTCGTCGATTTTTAATTGAAAAATAGAAAATCTGGAAAGGTTTTCCTGCAGAAAAACACCGTTGTAATGCCTTAGCCTCGGTATTCAACGGACATGGCCTCCTCTCAATTTTCTCGATTACCAAAGATGAAAAACATCAAAGAACCGCGTTTGAACAACACTGAGGAGATAAACTTAATTTTCATAATCTGTTTAATTTTCAAGTTTTCACATTCCTGTGTTATTTTGATAAAAGATTTTATACATTTTCATTTTTTTTTTATATATATATATATCATCATCATCATCATTTGCCAGTCACAAGGCGCTCACTCGCTGAAGGCATGGACCTTACCAAACTCTCGCATGGTAGTCGAGGCCAAAGGAACCTGAGTCTCACACGTGACGTGAGGGCTCCCCTTTCGTGTCCATACCGCGGGGACCCGAGCCGTCTTGGTATGCGGTTTTTTGTAAAGAGTTTCCCTCTCTTGGCCATTGCTGGCATTGGACGTACATCTTCTGCCATGTTGGTATCGGATTTTACCCTCTCAACTGTGTCCAGGCAAGTAGGAGGGGGTTTGCCTCGGTATTCGTTTGTTCTCTTCTCTAAGGCGTTATCTGCTTTTAACGAGTCACGAGTGACGAGTAACGAGCGACCACTCAGTCCTCCTTTAGCATTTCCTCTAAATCGCTGCTTTTTACATAATTCCTTGTCATCCAAAGAGTATTGAAGTTTATTTCGCTCGGTAATGTATTATAGATTTACGAAATATCTAAATTGACCTAAAAAATATTAGAATTTTCTAGAAAACAGCGATTTTCTTGGAAACGTTATAGGCGGGTTGACTGTACTGTATTTTTTATCTTTATTTGAAATATCCTATTAACTGATCCGTCACGCGGCTCTAAAACAACCGAGTCGTCCGAGGGGGGTCTATCAGAGACCCCACGCATTTCAAGTCATTTGTTGATGAATTCATGACATTTTTTAAAAAAAATGAATTATTCTAAAAATTAAAAAAGTTATTGTTCGTCTCATCGCAGGATGAACTCTCGCTGCACGTGTCAATTGCACGTTTCACTCGCACTCGGTATATCGTACCGGACTCTTTTAAACAAATACAAAACGTTTGTGACATGTCAGATTTATATTAAAAACGTGATTCTAGAAAACTTGGCTTCAAATTTAGCTTACCAATAAAATTCGTAAAGTCTTCAACATTATTTTCTTTTTTTAATGTCGAATTATTAATATTTAATAAGTCTTTTCCATGATCCATAAACGCATACTAACTATTCATCTCTTTTCATTATTTTAATTTCCAAGTGATAAACGAAATTATTACACAACTATTTAAGGTTTACGCTTTTCTAGAGCTATTATTGTTTGGAGAGGAAATTGGTTAAACAAAAAAATATTTTTTTTGTTGATTTTATTAATAATAACGTGGTAAACATCATTATTAAGCTGAATTAATAATCCGATGACAAATATTGAGATAATATTTAGCGTCCAAAATCGTTATACTGAATATTTTATGGCTATAGACACAATAAAAGTCAAATTTAGTGTTTTTAACAAACACGACATAGTTATTTTCGTCTTATATCAAATAATTCTACGCTTTGATAATAATTTAGAATAAAAGAGATCGTCTTGAGAAGATCCATTCTATTGTTATAAATATTTATGGATGTTTTTATTACTTCTAGAATATTTTCCGTCGTTATTTAAATGGCCGGCATTTTTTTCACGCAAGATTCTAATATTGCCGAGACCATAAGCCCATAATTTAGCAACATTCTGGCGTATAATGGCAATATATGTATATTCCGAACGTCGAGTTATGCTCAAATATTACTCTATTCAAATGTTACTGCGGAATAATGGAAAATTTCCAATTCACCTGGAGTAGCTGAAGCGGCGGCCGACTGAGTTATCGCCTGAAAAATATCACAAAAATAGGAGCCATTGAAATATCGGCCGTGTTGAAAACAATTTCAGATTCGGCGGCGTCTTCATCTGCAAAAGTTCCGACAGCCGATTTATATCAAGTGTATAGATCCGCTGCGCGCAGAATGTGTTGCGCAGTGAGCCGTTTCCGGAAGCAGGGGCGGCAACTTAAAATAAAATGGTCGCGTGACTTGTCTATGGTACACGCTCGCGACGGTTGAGTAATTGCCGTCTGCCCCCGCCATGGTAATGCGAACCGCGAATTTATCATGTGAATCGACAGGGCACCTAAAGACGACCCCCCGTCTGACATTTACGGCGGGGAGTTTGGCTGAAAGCTCACGAGAATTAGGCACAAATCCATTATAGATAGTTTGCATTTATTGTCGATGGTGAGCGATTTTATATATTATTTGCAACCATAAACGAGGTCCGGATCTGCGCAGAAAAGCTAGGCGTAAGTCGCAACACGCACGTCGCGTGACTTTAGACGTACTTGAACGAACACTCGCCAAAGCATATGCCACCCCCGTTTAATCCATGGAAATCGGATATTTTTTTCTAGATTTTCACTATGTGTGTTTTTCTCGGACAGCATAGAACGTCCATTTCCACCGGTCTATATGTGTAGTCTGCTAAGATTATTGCGTACTTAGACTAAAAGGTTGTGGCGATGCGAGATTACGGGCGAAATAACTTGTCAGATAATCCCACTGTGTTCCAACTCATCTAATGGAAGCTTCGCCATGAAGTTTGCATGGCTGATCTCAACATTTTCACATGAATAAACTGCCATGGCCCAAATGACTTCTCAGCCGTGTGCATGGTGGGTTCGAGAGCTTTTAGCATATTATATGTACACTCAAGTCTCTTTTTATGCGGTCCACATTTCGAGAATGACTTATATGTCCCATAAATAATTAGGGATATGAAAATATGGAGGACTTATTGAATGCTAACGAAGGATGCTGCGGGTTTGGATGGATTTAGAAGTAGAATGAGATACACATTCGGGAGACATTTTTATTAATGACTAAATACAGCGGCGAAATCGGCTGAGCCGACCCGGGGATTACAGCTTGGCTTTATTCGTCTATAACACGTCTAATGAAAGGCATTAGTGAGAGTGACGTCTTCCTTAACCTATCCGTGCCTATGGGTTCTATTTGGTAACCTAAGTGTTTATTTTTCTTCAATAAATCTTTTAATATAAAACCTACATGCTACTATATTTTTGGATTTTTTTCTAAAAATGTCTAAAGAGTAAATATTATAAATAATCATTGATCTTTATTGTCCACAATTGCGAAAAACAACCATATCCGCTTATGGCGCGGTGTTTTTTCTCGCTCGCATCCGGTACGATGTGTTGAGTACGAGTGAAACAGAGCGATTGATACGTGCCGGGAGAATTCAATTGTTGATGTGTCTTTAGTCTGCGGTAGGATATCACCGAGTGTTCGTGTCATTTGCATGTCATATCGATAAGTAGAAAAATCCAAAATTTTGAAGCTTATGAATAACTATTTTTATTCTCAGAATAATATATTTTAAGATATTGATGAATACTTTACTTGATTTGAAATGCTTGGGATCTATGTTAGATATATAAATAGACCCCCTTCGGTTGAGGCTGTTGGTTTCAAGCCGCCGTGATGAATCGGTTAAGGTCATTTTGTTTTTGGATAATGCACCTGGACATCCACCTGATATAAAACATCCGAATTAATGATGTATCACCAAACATTAATTAGATAATGCAATCATCAGAAATCATCACAACCTTTAAAGGATATTAAACATACATTTAATTTAGGCGGTTTTTTTTGACATTTGTTTGATATCAATGTCTTTTTTTACGCGATTTTTTGCCGGGTACGTGTCTAATGATTTTGAGTGAGAATTTTATTTACACAGCATTGGTGAAAGTCACGCCTTCCTTACCTATCCGTGCCGATGGGGTCTATTGGGGACTACAAGTTTTTAATTTTTCTCAATATAAATCTTAAACATCATAAACTTTTTGTGTTATATAAAAAAGTCTAAATATTATATATCATAGATAGATTCGAAAAAAATAATTAAAAAAACTATATTCGATTCTGTTGCCACGATGGTGCGATGACTTTTCTCGCTCGCATCCGGTACGGTGTGCCAAGTGCGAGTGAAACGTACGAGTGACATGTACTGCGAGAGCTTAGAGGGCGGCGATATCGCCGCGTGTCATTATGTCACGCGTCATATTGATTAGTTAAAAACTCCAAAATATCGACCAAATTTTAAAGCAAATAATGAAAAACTGTTGTTATTCTTTAGATAATCCATTTAAAAAAAATGTCGATGAAGAATTCGTCAATATCTTGACTTGACCAAATGCTTGGCGTCTCTG
The DNA here is from genome assembly GCA_022495035.1 of Philopotamus ludificatus. Classification (NCBI taxonomy): domain Eukaryota; kingdom Metazoa; phylum Arthropoda; class Insecta; order Trichoptera; family Philopotamidae; genus Philopotamus; species Philopotamus ludificatus. Next base: position 63,230 of record JAGXCT010032654.1, read on the forward strand.
AGAGACCCCCTTCAGACGACGATACGTAAAATCACAAGAATTCTGTGATATGAACAGATTTATCTATGGAAGAATTCAACAATATCTTCTCTTGAAATACTTGGGGTCTCTGAGCGACCCCATTCGGACGACGGGATTGTTTATGAGCCGCCGTGGCGGATGGGTTAATCATGCTCATACTCTTGTTATATGAAATACATAGTACCTCATTCCATGACGAAGTATAAAAAATACTATAATAAACGAGATTCTTCTAGAGACATATTTAATGTTCCCCATAAACCATTTAATGGTTAATGATCCCCATAAACCCGATTATGATATCACACTCAATTCCTAGCGCATGAGTTCACTGAAGGATCGATCGTCACATGTCAAATTGATTTTTCAGCTTTTCCTCGTCGTTACGAATACAGATTTATATTTCTGTCACTTCTAACAAAGTCTCATCTAGCCATCTCATATCTGTTATTTATCTACTGAGTTAGGTGGAACAGCTGTCATGTACAGGATTTTCCAACCTGTCTTTCCTTAATTCTGTGATCTTATCATTAGTTCTATGAAGTATGACCTCTTTTCATAGAGAGAGAAAAAAATTGTATCGTTTCGATCTTTTACAGACTTTAGTCATTACAATTTCTTCCATTCGCTAGGTATCTTAAGATCTTGATATAGTTAGTTTAAAACTGAGGATCCAATTTCGCGTCGCAGGAAATATTTAATCTGTTCAATCGTTTCAAAGTCGACGATAAATATATTTTGTTGGCTATTAATAATTAATATTAATAAAAATTTTAATCTGTATCATCCGTTTGTAATTTTTTAAATTAATAAAACTATATATAAATTTAAGCTTAATCCTAATACATCCGTTTTCTTTATGTACAGCTCGAATCCGGAAAAGCACATAATTCATGAGTTCGTGCAGTGGTAACTTCGTTATACTAAATCATTTTAATATGTTTTAAATCAGGAATATCAAAACTTTCCTTAATCTAATCTTGTTTGCAATAATAATACATAGATTTTTATGATGATTTAAATTTATTATATTCGTTATACATGTTTTTTACATCAAATACACCCTTTTGCAAATCAAATACACATTTTAATTGTACAGTAATCCCCTCAATAACGCGTCTTTCGATAACGCGAATTTAAAAAAAAATCGTGGCAGTCCCTCTAATAATGCGAGCGCATTATTAGAGGGCGAACGCTAAGATTTAAAATTTCTTTTTACTTTGTACTTAGTATTGGCAGATTTGTATTTTTTTTGCGAAATACCCGTAACCCTAAATTAGGTATGTGCTTCATTATCCCGATAACGCGTTGTTCTAATAACGCGGTCAGACTTTAGCGTTATCGGGGAGGTCAATGGGCGTTTAATGTAAATCTCGATTAGATTATCTAATTAATGTTTGGTGGTAAAACATTAGTTCGATGTTTTGTATCATGTGATGACCAGGTGTGTTATGCATAAACAAAATGACCTTAACCGATCCATCACGGTGGCTTGATAACAACAACCTTATCCGAAGAGGGTATATTTATAATGGAACATAGACCCCAAGAATTTCAAGTCTATATATTAATAAAGAATTCATCAATATCTTAAAATGGATTATTCTGAGAATAAAAATAGTTATTCATGATAAGCTTCAAAATTTTGGATTTTTCTACTTATCGATATGACCATGCAAATGACACGAACACTCGGTGATATCCTACCGCAGACTAAAGACACATCACCAACTGAATTCTACCGGCACGTATCAATTGCACTGCTTCACTCGTACTCAGCACATCGTACCGGATGCAAGCGAGAAAAAACATCGACATAAGGCGACATAAGCGAATATTATTGCTTTTAATTGTTTTTTCGCAATTATTGACAATAAAGATCCATAATTATTGATAATATCAACTCTTTTGACTTTTTTAGACCAAAATACAAAAAGTTAGTGAAATGTAGGTTTTATATTAAAAGGGTTATTCAAGAAAAATCAAAAACTTGGGGTCCTAAATAGTGATGGCTAGGTTAAATGCTGCTTGGTTGATGAGCGACAGGTTTAAAATTAGATCATCGTATGCATTACTGCATAATAATATCCTCCAAGCCTCCTATAACACTTATAACACAATAGAGCCCAGTGTGCGTCTGTACCTCCTATAATACTTTCATATAAATCGCCGTTTTCTACCAAACGCTAACCTTTCAAGGTCAAATTTCGTAAATATGTTATACACTGCCGTGCGAAATAAAGGTCAATGCCCCCGGTTAACAACAAAATATAACAAGCGCCTGTGAAAAAAAATAAAAATAGAAATAATAAATATACAATTTTTTTTGCCCCTAGTCTTCTATAGGGTGATCTCGGCGCTATAGGAGGGTTAACTGTATTGTCTCCTGATTCTTTGCTACATTGAAATCACTAGCAGATATTTCAGATTTGGATAAATAAGCCCTGCATTTTTTATTAGTATCGGTAGTTATTCTTTATCTGTGTAATCTTCTCCAGGTAATCTGAGCTTTTCCCATATTGATTAACCCTTTCAGTGCGGGGCGCATGACGTACATGCGCATACAAATC
>JAGXCT010032655.1:0-74106 GCA_022495035.1 Philopotamus ludificatus
CTGTTTTTATAGCTCCGAATGTTGAGGAACGTCATAAATAAAAGAGAACAATTACAACAAGTAAAAAAATATCCATCAATAATAAAACTAAGTATATTTTATTAATTCTTAAATGGTGTTCATTTTTCAGTAAATAACTATATATTTCGAATAAATTGTTTTATATGCACTTGCCGCATTTTAGCAAAATTTCCTTAAGATCTGATTTTTTGTATTGCTACAATTATCAAGTATTTAACCAAAAAAAAATCTTTAAAAACCAAACATGCAAAAGTTACAGCCGACCTAACGCGTAGTGTCAGCTTGCGTGTGATATGCGCGCCCCGGACATACACAAAAACGATTTTGACGTGGAATCCATGACCCCCGTAGGCAATGAGATAAAAAAAAAACCAGGTGAAGATTTAAAAAAAACGACGGCCTTTTTCATCACACATACATTTTTTTCATCATAACTTGTCGCAAAAGAAAATGTTGAATACAGCTGTTATTGAGAGAATGGAGTGTGTAGTATAGAATCGTATAGGTTAACCAAATGTTTGCCCTAACTTTGTTATCCTGAGATAATTCATACGACGTCTAGTCTATTTTCTAACACCCTCTAAATATATACATAATCTGAAGCTATCACGATCATAGTTTCCGCGATAGTTCTGTAGCTAAAAGGTGCAGTATTATAAAAATATGTAGAAATAACTGATTAATCTTCACCAAGGCATAAACATTTGATCTTCAAGATATTGTCAAAAAATATATTTATAATAGGATCTGGACTTAAAAATAAACTTAACCAAATATTTCGTAATAAAAAAGAATTCTGTCTAAATGTTAATATTTATTTTGAGTGGAGTAGAAATATTTAAAATATGACACGAATTAATATTGTAATGAGCAACGAAATTCTCCATAAAATCCTCGAGATACCACTAATTTTCCTCATATTTGTACGCACGCAGAGTCAAAGCCCTGCGGCACCAACACTTCGGATAATATTATGTTAATCCCGCGGGGTGGGCGCATTGTAAACGTCCGTACGCCGTGGGCCAAAAGTTTGCCGAAATAATTTATCCCGGGAATCGGCCGTTCCCGGCAATTCCTCGGCGATGGGATCAGGCGTCCATTACGCCGCCGCCCATTTCCATGGCGTATGGCAAATGGGAATTTAATGGGGAGCCCTCAAATCGCATTAGTCGCCGACACTGTTAAACAACCCCGCGCCCAAACAAAAAAAAAAGTATGGATTCCGGTTCTCGCCGACTAATATGAGTCCATATTAGACCACGCTGAGACTTTTATCCAGCAGTTGAGGGGATTTATCTCCCAATTTGGGGGCAGGAGCACCGTGTTCCCTATCTCCCATTACCGATCTGCTAGTGCCACCTTCCTTTGTTTACGATCTCATCTGCACCACATGCTCTGGATATCTCCCGAGTTCTCTCCGGCTTCCATAAGTCTGTCTCGTTTCAGACCGCGATTATCCTTTCCGGCGTCGTAGTTTACCGGTGGTTCGCGTTCGCACGTTGCCTGCAGGATCTTACCAGATTCTAACGGTTTCTGCGAGGAATATCTGAGAAGAAATATTTGCATCTACCCACACGATTTATTGTAATGTGTATCGAAGAAACTTTTCTATCTAATAATATATATTTTAGATATAAAAAATATACACATGGCCAGATTGTGCGGGGCACACAAACGCAAGAAGGTAAAAATTGAAAAATAATAAATTATTAAACTTAAAAAAAAATCAAAATCCTTTCAGTTTGAATGTCCATTCTTATTGTAAAGGTGGAGGTATAGGGGCCCAATTAAAAATCTGCACACAAGCGCAGGATACTCTCGGTGCACCACTGGGTATAGACATGTGACTAATAAATCCAATGATGCTTCTGCTATATATTAACTATAAATATTTTTGTAGACTCTTAAGTAGAACGGAAATGAAAAATTGTCCATTAAAATAAATTTAAAAATATCCAAGCAATTCTAGCAACAAAAATCTTAACTAAATAATTATTTAAAAAATAATCTATTACAATGCTATCCTTTTCCCGTTAAACCCTTTGGCGCGACGGACCTAAACACGAATCGGCATCTATACGCGGCGCTTTTTTACCAATTATTTACCGTTTACCCGCCAAAACATATCATTTTCCTATAAGTAAACTATGAAAAAGTGTGAATTACGGTATATTCTTTTATCTTCACTCAAAAATTAAACTAGATTTGTAATATTTTCGTAATAATAAATTGAACAAAAGATTAAAGTGCTAAAAAATATCAAGCCGACCCTCGCTGATAAAGACCATTCATTTCATAAGGGCTATTTCATTTTTTTTAATTAGTTAAAGAATTTTATTGTGATTGTTACTAGTTTAAATGCAAGTTAAAATTGCGGTCATTAATGTCAATCGCGCCGCGTTGCAGTCCCTAGTCGCGTGCACATGAATGGCGCCGCGTTAAATGGGTGAATAAGTATACATGTTACTCTCCTACAAATCCTAAACGCTTCCTTAATCTTAGGTTTTACCTCGCATCATATTATTTTATAACTCATTACTCAGATAAATAATCAAAGTTAAACTTGCACTAACTATAATAATACCCTTGCCATACCTTTTTTATCTCTTTCAATGTTTAAAAATATAAACCCTTAAATTTCTAACCTATCCCAATATCATCCTGACTACACATATCACAAATCTCCGATTAAATCAAAATCAGTACATTTTAAATTGACTCTCGCCCTTCTATCTAATCCATATAATAAGATATTCTTTATCCCAATATCCAAATAATTAACAATCAACAATATGTATAAATAAAATATAAAATTCGATGTGATCTCTGAAGAAAAATAGAAGGCATATAGCCTTATACTCTTGTTGGATACAAGGTCATATCCGCACTAAAATATGGCTTGTAGGCAACCTACATATTATTTTTAAAATGTAAGTTAACTGTGACTGATAATTTAGGTTAGTAGTCGGATAAGTGTCCAACGAAAACTATGAATTTATGTAATTCTTCATAACACTGATCAGGGGGAAAGTAAGAGGAAGAGGCCCATTACCTCCGCATGTTTTATAGAAAATATTTATGAGTAGTTTGACGAGTTTGAATTAATTAAATTAATTCCAGCTGTCCTTCGTTGAATAAATAATTGTAAAACAATTAATATAAATTTCATTCCAACTGAAATAATATTAAAAATTAACAAGTGTCGTGGTTTGACACTGGGGGGGATATTAATGGAGAGGCTCTTTCCCCTTGCATCTTTAGAGTCTTAATCGAATCTTTATATGGATGAATGGCGCTTTGTAATATTTCTGTTATGCCATCCATCCATCGTAGTCAAATAATTATTAAGATACAATTTGCATGTCTTATTATTTTATTATTTATATTTTTTAACATGTAAAATATTTAAATTATATATATATATATATATATATATATATATATATATATATATATATATATATATATATATATATATATATATATATAACTTTAAATATTTTAAATGAAAATTATTAGAGTTGTGCATTATTAAAGAGAATGCTTAGTACAAATGACCACAGCTCGTACACAAATAAAACAATCTAGCGTGATTTGCTGAAGAGAAAAACCCGCTGAATCTCATGTCAATTTTTTTTTGTGCGACCATTTTTCCACACCATTTTTTCGCCATTTCTCCTCGCCTTGATTCGTCGCTCTAATAATTTCTCCTTTTCCCCGGTGCCATCCATTAGTCATCTGTCATTTTCACAAGATTGTTTTTTTTTTACTATGGCTCCCATTCGCCACCGTCATTTTATATTTTGGTCATTCATCCCTTCCGGCCTTGTCTACGTTTTTCCACCGTTTTAATCTTCTTTTCATGAAACGCCGGGTTCAACCGCTTTTTGATGCCAAATGAATTCTATCTATTTTTTTTTTTGTTGAAATATTCATATATCTCCACTTTCAAATGTGAAAAATATTTTTGCGGTTTGCATTATCATAAATTAATTAATCATCCGTCCTTGAAATATTATATAAAGCTGAAACGTTTGTCCTATAGATTATTATTACACGTTATCCGATATCATATTTAGTAACAATACAGAAATTTGTTAAATTACCGAAAAAATTGACCGAAAAGCCTTTTTTCGGTTCAATATATAAGGAAAATTCGCGTTGCGGGATCATTTATTAAATGGAATGGTTGTCCGTGCGAAAAATAGCAATTTTCTTTTTTCCTTTGTTAGTCTTAATAAAACGTCAACGTTTATTATAAATTTTATACGAAAAAAACATTGATAATAAATTGTTTCGGCCGTTGTTTCAGCGATATCTTTTATAATATATTATTATTTTGTGTGTATGGATTTTCAGAGGCTCATAAACTAATAAGTCAAAAATAAAATTATATCTATACGCCATTTCCCAGATACAACATGTCAACGAAACAACACATCCCCAACACCATCAATCAGGCAGATGTCTGGCCGAATGAAAGATTCGGAGATTGTGTACCATATACAAAGTCATCCATCAAAATGTAAACATCTCATTCTTTATGCCGGGGTCATCGATCTACGTCCAATAAAAATTCAGTAAACACAGACCCGAAAAAAGCTGCTAATATTTACAATTTGAATTGTACATGATTAAAAATGTATTTCAGGTCTTCGAGATGCATAAACTCGAAGTGCATTTTCTCGCTATTTTTCATGCACTCTGTACAATAGTCATAACTCACCTCGGTTTGACGTAGGTGTTATTATTCTGTGACTGCGATTTTTATTTTTGCTTTTTAAGTCGCCGAGTTTTAAAAATATCTTGACGCCAAGTTGCTCTGGAAGCTTAGAATATAGTTTTGAAAGTACATAGTTGAGCTCTTTGTATTTTCTTACGTTCAAAATTGACTTACATATGCAAGGACAACTTTTATAACATTCAATATTTACTATTATATACAATTAGGATTTAAGTTCAATAATAAAGTGCTCTAAAAATTATTTATCAATATTTTAAAATGATATACTTTTTCATGTTAACCCCTTTGTCGCGACGGAATATCAATAAGTGTGTAACCTCTTTTCTAATTGAGCTAGAATTATGAAATTTTAAATAAATATAGGTAAAGATGTATTCTTTCATATCAGATAATAAAGTTTAAAAATATATATTAAAATAATGTATAAAAAAATATTTCAAAATAACAATTATGAAAATGTCGTTTTGTATATTAAAATACCAGCGTTATTAACTGGAAAAAGATAGAATACGCTTTGTTATTGTATACATAACATTAATATGTAATTAAAAATCGTAAAGATATACTCAGTTGCATTTGATGCTACGCAAATATGTCGCTCACTTTTTTTTTGTCCTAGCGTGATTAAAAATGCAATTACTCTAAAAGCGCATTAAAGTAGCGAGATTTTTTTTAATGCCGTTAACAATGAATATATTTTCACTGAGTTGGCATAATTAATTTTTCTTGGGAAAACCGTGATAACATTTAAAAATCTAGGCAAAGTAAAAATTATTTTTACTTTGTCTGAAAACAAATTATATATTATTGAAAATAAATTATGCTCTATTATGGTATATATATATATATATATATATATATATATATATATATATATATATATATATATATATATATATTATTAAACTCAAAAACTTATTTTTACCAAATAAAATAAACTAATATTAAAAAACAGTCACATATTAAACATCAATGTTTTATCTATTATTTGTTCTTTTTTCTGAAATTGAATCTTCATAAAAAGAATTTTTTGCAGTAGAATTCATGATCCACCCTAACACGCATAAGTTGTAACCGTGTTATTTAGCTAATTTTTTGTAGTTCTTTGAGTTTTTCTGTGACACATTTTTCCTAAATCTTATTTAAGTATTGGTTTGTGGATTCCTAAACATCATTTTCCAAAAAATAAATTACGTCATCGTTGTCAATTACCAGATTAAATTATTTAATAAATTGTACTATACAACTAACTATCACTTCTACTTCTTAGTCTCTATTAAAAAGAGTTTGTTCCATACCCCATTATTACATAAGGTCGTTACGTTTGAGCATCCTTCTAAGATTTTTTTTTCTTAAATATCGATTGCATCATCATATTTAAACCATATTTTGACGCATTTCAGGGAATAGTTTTTTTTACATATTTTTCAGGTACGAATAATCGTAAGTCGAGGTGGTCGTAAGTCAAGAACTGACTGTAAATATTTATTTTAATAATACTAATACTAAAAATAAATTGAATAATGAAGGTGAATGATATATGACATTTTTAAAAAGGTGCATTTGATTTATAAAAAGGTGTATTTGACGTGAAAAAACTGTATAATAATATTACACATTTTTCGTTTCGACAAAATAAGCCCTTTTTTGGTATTCAGTACTTGATTTCAGTTCGAAGCTTAATAAATATAGATATTTTAAATTATTTAATTATTAGTAAGTAAGTAAAACCATGAAAAAGCGTTGGTGTAAGACAAAGTATCATTTTTTCTTGATAATTTCTTAAAAAAAATTCTATGCTTACAATGAAACGTTAATTTTTTAATTTTTTGCAGTTATATATTTCTCTGATATTGCTTTTTGAGAAGTATAATCTTATTTTCACAAAAAGAAAAACGTCTAGCGATCGCGAGTAAGTTTTAATTAAATTTTCTGATAACTTAGACATCTTACATATCTACCGTTTTATGGCATTTATTTTTATACTGGTAATTTATCTAATCAAAGGTGAAAATATCTAACTATTGCGACTTACTTAACTTAATACTAATTCCAGATATCTAAAGATTCTAAACATATATTCCCTCCAGTGTCAAACCACGACACTAGTTAATTTTAATATTATTTCAGTTGTATTACAGTTTTTTCACGTCAAATGCACCTTTCTTCAAATCAAATGCACCTTTTAACCCCTCAATCGATCTGTTCCGGCCAGAGCCATAAAATGAACCAATAGTTTTTTCGACACCTATGCTGACTACTAACTAGCTCCAGTCGCGGTTAACTTACATTATCAAAATAATATACTCACAAGCCATAACACTTATAAATTTTAATATTATTTCCATTTTCCATTTTCCGATGATTTTATATGTTGGCATGTACTTGTTAATAGACATCGGCGAGTAAATCATGTAGCTTTATACACAAAATATGGTCCGTTATTCCTCAATCTGTCGTCCGTCCGGAATTCCCGGAATCCGACCGGATATTAGTTCCAAAATTCCATCAGTCGCCCGGCATTCAGGCTCGATTTAAATCCGCCGTAAAATTAATTTCAGGTAATTGATCAAGTTTTCCGGGATTAAATGTAAACAGAGGCCGTGGAATATCGTGGAAAGTTAGTTTCGGTATGCACTTGTATGGCGGTGGCCTCCGGTGCCAGCTGCAGCGCACAAACAATGGTGTTAACGTTTAACCGCAAAAATTATGTCGACAGCATTTCATTTCCGGTTTTGGACACATTTTTACCAGCTGTACTACCGTGTAATGGATGACTGAAGTTGACAAATTTCACAACGATAATTTCACGATAGCAAACGATTTTTATTGTATAAAAGCATTTTTTTTCAGTAATTTATATCTTAAATATAACCGTAGTTTAATTCGACAGAATATTTTCTAAAACTATCGGGTAAAAAACAGTTGATATATAAATGTTAAAGAAAAGATCTACATTATCCATGTATTACATAAGCTTTACCTATTTATAATAAATAATGTAAAAGAATTAAAAAGAAACAAACGTGATTTATTTTTTCCAACAAATTCCCAGCAAAAAATCTAATGCCTTTAAAATTTCTCTCTTTCATCTTCCTAATTCAGTTTTCTTGTAAAAGTCTTGGCCTTTAATGTAGCAAAATATCCTTCTCTAAATAAGCTCAAAATTTGATCGACTCCTGCGTCATTAAATTTCATGAGTTTTCTTGGATCTATTTTTCTTATCCCCACTTTTATTCAATCTATTTTGCTACTATAATTTTTATCGACGTTGATTAAACCGGCAGTTAAATATTATGTGAATAAATACGCACATACACGTTTGAAACATGTATTTAGATATAATTAAATATGTATGTAGAAAAAAATAATTAATTTTCTTGACTCTATTTTTCTTATCCTTGATATTCTATATATTTTATTTATTTTTGTTATAATTATTTTAATAGACACAGTGGCGGTTCATTTGTATACACTGCGGAGCTCCAACACCCCCGAGCAATCTGAGTAAAAATATGTTTTTATATATTAACATTAATAATATTTAATATTTATACTTCGTCTTATTTTTTTATATTTTCTATTAAAAATGGGATATTTTGAACACATTTTTTGCAGCACCTCTAAATATATTACCCACGAGCCGCCACTGAATATATATCATAAATCCTCCTTTCTCAAAAAAAATTGAAACTTTTCTTATATGTAAATTGGATATTTTAGTTTAATTATTTTAATTATCATTTAAATTTAAAACAAAAAATATGCAATAATTCCAAAATTGTTATATGAACCGTGAAATTTATAAAAAACTCAGAGCCAGGATAATAACTTTGAATTGGGAGCTAAAACCAAATATTCTACTATTTATATATTTTAAATTATTAAATCTTAATTTAATAATGAACCAGGAACCTAACGCTTTTTAAATTAAAAAATCATAGAAATTAGACCCCAACGGCCTGAGTCGTTAGTTTCAGCCCGCCGTGACAGACCGGTTAATATAAATTCTACATGTCACAGACTTTATATTTGTCTAAAAAAGGAATGACAATAATTATAAATAATATTACGAAAAAAATTAAAACAACAATATTCACTGCTGTTACTACGCGCGCGATGGTTTTTCTCACCTCGCATCCAGTACGATGTGCCGAATGAGAGTGTAACAAGCGAATGACACGTGCAGCGAGCGTTGTCGTATTGATTAGTTATGAATTACAAAATTATGAAGCATATATTAATCCATTTAAAATGAAATTATAATTCTTGGGGTATCTGAGATACCCCCTTCGGACGACGCGCTTATTTTAGAGTCGCCGTGACGAGTGGGTTTAACAAATATGATATGTGACCATATAAAAATATTATGATTTTTACATATTTATTGAACGTGTGTAGGTCGAGTTATGACTAGATGACAATAAGTCACCGCTAATTGGATGGCAGATAAATTATAAGCCAATAAATACGCACATACACGTTTGAAACTTTTATTTTGATATAATTATGTTCGATATCTTTATATATGTACGTAGAAAAATTTAATTAATTATAAAATATACCTAATATAAAATTTTCTTACACGAGGGACATGTCCCAGAAAACTTTTACTGTGTAAAAATATACGGTGAATATATAGAAAATTATTTCATATTTGTTAATATAAAACTTATGGAAATAACTCAATGGAAAATTCTAGTCAACAGACCTCAGCTAACAAGATATAATCCATGAATAAATTGATTCTTTCCACTTCTTTTTATTCAAATACAATATTTTGAAGGGCAAAGTTTACCCGCTTCACTCTGAACCAACAGCATAAAAATATAATCCCACGGGACAATCAACGATACCGACCATTATGATATCGGGAGCACAAAAAGGCGTTATTTGATATATATATTTTTTTTATTTCATAACAGCAATAAAACCAGGGTATAAAAGTGAATAATTGAAAGGAGATGAAAGATTGCCTTTTGGACCGGAAAATGGCTAACGAACGTCCCCGCGGAATGATAAATCATCCGTCGCACAAAATAAATATTTCAATAGGCGCGTTTTTATTTCAGTTTTTTGTCATGGAAAATATTCGCGTATCGAACCCCGTGGAAAAGTTTCACCCCACCCGAAAACTTTGCCCGAAATGAGGTTCGGTCGATGAGTTAGCTATGAAAAGACACTCGCAATGATGATTTAGTGGTGGCGGCGATATTGAAAATTCCTGCGCCGAATTTTCCCACCGGGGAAAATCCGGCGTGTTGACATTGGGCGTTTTGCGACGGAGTCACGCGATTTTATCGTCCGGCTAAAAATACACGTGCAATATTACAAGGGAGGATTTCTTCGGTTTTTTTTTCGCTCCTTGAATATTTGAAAGGAAAACTCGAAACAGATTTTATTTTGGTTCTTCTTTCGCTGCGTTTTTTTTTACTCGGATGTAGAATATTTTAAAACCGTACCTTACATTCCCCCTGATATTAAATTCCCTCAGGCACATTAATTAATTAATTTTTGCATAAATTAGCAGACGTACTGCACAAAAATTTTATACATTTGTGCATATAAATAAATACATATTTTTAATTTACGTTAACATTATATACAATATCGTCATCATCATCATTTACCAGCCACAAGGCTCTCACTTGCTGAGGGCGTGGGCTTTACCAAGCTCTCGAATTGCAGTCGAGACCAAAGGAACCTGAGTCTCACAAGTGACGTGAGGGCTCTTCTTTCGTGTCATCCCGCGAGGACCCAAGCCGTCTTGGTATGCGGGTTTTTGGAAAAAGTTTCCCTCTCTGCCATTGGACGTACATCTTTTACCGTGTCGGTATCGGATTTTACCCTCTCGACTGTATCCAGGCAAGTAGGAGGTGGTTTGTCTCGTTATTCATTTATTCTCTTTTCTAAGAGTTATCCGCCTATAACGAGTCACGAGTGACAAGTAGCGAGTGACCACACACACACACATATATAGATATACACTGGCATACATATGCACATCTGCCGGTAGCCGGTCGCAAGTGATCACTATCCATGTCGCGCAAGAGCAATCCTTTCATCATGGGAAAGACCTCCTCAGAGAAGGGTCCCCTAGAAAAAAGGAAGAAGAGCGAAAGTATCGATACTAGACCAATTTTTGGTCACAGATAAGGGTTTTCCTTTCCATGGTATACTGTCTATGTGGGTAAGAAATCCGTTAGAGACCAGATTTATTTATGCACATAAGAATATGTGTACACTTGCATGTTCATATTTTTTTATGTGTTTATCAAAGTTTACTTGGGTTTTTAGTCAACTCCATGCAAGGTTATGTTGATTATAATATCAATTATTTTTCAAGAGTTTCCCTCTTGCCCATTGCTAACATTGGACGTACATCTTCTGCCTTGTTGGTATCGGATTTTACCCTCTCGACTGTGTCCAGGCAAGTAGGAGGGGATTTGCCTCGGTATTCATTTTTCTCTTCTCTAAGGCGTTATCTGCTTTAACGAGTCATAAGTGACAAGTAACGAGCGACCACTCCTCAGAAAGTGATCCCCTTGAAATAAGGAAGAGGTGTGAAAGTATCGAGACTAGACCAATTATTGGTCAACAGATTAGGGTTTGCCTTCCCGGGGTCTCTTTCTTCTTGTCTCATACATATTTTTTCAAGGGTGCACTATTTTGTTAAGTATTTATCAAAGCTTACTTGAGTTTTTAGTCAACTTTATGCAGGGTTATGTTGACTATAATATAAAAAAAAATGTTTGAAAGAGATATTCTGAATCTTTGAGTTATTCGTAGTACAGTTATAGAGGGTGACCAAGAGAGTGGCCAAAAGAGTTGTTTGGATCGACTTGTCTGGTTTTGGTTTGTCCGCAGCTATAATGGATATGATGCCGCCATGGTTGACCGAAGAGGGTAGGCGAGCGGGGGATACGTTTATATCAACCGCGCCCGCGAGCTCGATGCGCAATACACTTTTCATTCGCGTTCGCGTATAAAGTTACAGAGAAAACCAAATCAGCACTCTGTGTTTTATTCTTAAAGCCTTGTACTAACAGTTCAAGACCCTATATATATTTTTAAATATATTTTAAATTAGAGTAATGCCAAAACCATATATTTTCAGAGAGAAAATTATAATAATAATAACTTTCATATCAAAAATATAAAAAAAGGCTTACGAGCGGAACATACCTTCATCCCTTATTCCCTCTATAATAAAATATTTTATAGATATTTTGACAATATGTTACCATTAAAAAAATGTAAACAGCATCATTTAATTAATAATAATATAATGTCAAATCAAAATGCAAAAAAGCATACTTCTTTCGTAAAATTGATATAGTTCCTAAACGAGCAACTAGATTTCACAAAATTTTACTCGTGGTCAAAGAAGAGTTTACTGCATTGTATTATATGAAAACGTAACAGTGGTTTTCAATCTGTGGTGTGTGTATCAGCATTTAAATTACACGATTATTTACACATGTATATATTAGTTATTAAGTTCGTACGATATTTTTTTCAAGCTATAATTACTTATAATTTTTAATACGCGTAAAGTACGAACTGTATTTTTTTTTCTTATCTGCGTTGACTACACATACTAGATAAGATTAAGATCTAGACTTTAATATGGCCAAAAAAAGAGATTTATGTATTTTTATATACATAAATCTCTTATATTCATTATATATATATTGTGTTAATGAATAGTGAATAAATTATACCAATTATGTTCTTACAGTTTGAGCTATATATATAATGATTTATAGAACTTCTTTGTTCTAAAATATATTGATATATATTCTTTGCCGTGGTCTGTATTTATATTTACGAATCTTACTAACATTATTAATTTAAGAATTCTCTTTGTCTTTTATCGTTCAATTTTTATATTTTATTTAATATAGATCATTTTAATCATAATCTGGTGATTAATATAATATTTTTGAAATAATTCTAAAGGAAAAAAGTACAACTGTAAAACAAAAAAATAGTTGCAATAAATTCATAAAAATGCAATAAAATGTTTGTAACAAAATTAAGCATAATTTTAGTTTTTTAAGAACTTGATAAAAATGGTAGCAAAGCATTTTTTTTATATATATATTTCGTCTACAGGAATAGAAAGAAGTCGTAGAAGGCCATTTCCGGCGAAAACAGAGACTGAGACATGTTGTTTTTGACCTTCCTATATTTTTTCTTCGGTCTTTTCACAAAAAATAGATTAATCGTTCAATATAACTATAAATGGCAGAATACGTAAGGGACAAGTTTATTAACACATCGATCGCAAAATTTAAAAAACTCTCATATTTTTTTTAATTAAACCTTGTAAAATAATCAGCAATGTTTATACCCTGGTCTGCTATTTTAGAAAAAGTAAATTAGTCGAAATTTGGAAAAATTCGGAAAAATCATCTATGAATAGCAAATGAAACAAACTTTAAAATATCATAATAACATTATGAATGTTAATAGGGAATAGCTTTTACCTCAAAAGAGATTAGATAGCTAATTTTACTGTAAAAAATAAACCTGAAAATTGACAATCAAGACGCAATCAACTTTAGGAAAATAATATCGAGGAACTCACAAACTAATAACTGACTGAGATTGAGTAAAATCGAGTTACAAAAAAATATAGCAGTTGAAAAAACTAGATAAACATAATGAACTAGCGAAAATTTGCTGAAAAGATATAGCCCCAGCTTTTACTTATAACTAGCATGATAAAAATACTCCAGAATAATTGTAATAAATTTATTATGATAATTATTATCAGTGGCGGCTCATGGGTTAAATATTTGGGGGTGCTGCCATAGATTAAAAATAGAAAAAAGTATATTTCGCTCATATTTTATTTAAAATATAAAAATTAAGGCAAAGTAATCGTAGTAAAATATATTACCAATAATAAAATAAGTGACAAATGTGCGCTACAATAAGTCAGTATGATATAGCGGCGTGGATCCCCCCCCCCCGCACTCCGCTACCGGCCCTCATCCGTCCAATACACGACGCCAATAGCGCTGCGGCACCCCCAAGAAAATTGAGGATAAATATATGTTTATATAATTAAATATGGCTTATCTTATATCCATGGCTTTATTACTATTAAAAAATACATGGATATATTTTGGAAATAATTGAGAGAATTCATTAATTCTCCAAGATTTCTCCCTAAAAATTCATTTAACTCCCAGAAACAGACATTTTGAACCGGCTCATTCGCCACAACAAGTGATGGGAGGGAGTGAGGTTGAGGGCCCAGGGCCATTAGGACCACCTCAGTTTGCATTCCTCTGTGCTTAATGTCGCTGACCGGAGGCTGAGCCCCATTGGGTTTGATGTATCCAACTTTTATTAGGGCTCCTCTGTCGAGGGACCGCTTTAACAACCGAACTCGTTACAACTGCCAACGGTTACAGCATTTTTTTCAGCTTTGTTTCCGAACATTCATATTAGAGGTTGAGATTCGACAACTTTAAAAATTAAAGCGCAGATTTAACTAAAACGATAAATGAGTGCCGCCCTAACCGACTGAAAGTTTTATGGTCCATGATGAATTGCTACGAACCCTTGTCCAAGTATACTTATGGAGCATATAATTATTTTTGGCATAATAAAATCGTACGCATAAAAATTCCATGTCCTAGTCATAAACATGGACGTCAACAAAATACGGCATACTTTAGGGTGCTAACCCTGTTCCTTTATTTCTACAATTTGAATAGAATAATACAGGAACGGCTTTATAAGAAAATGAGGTCGAACGTGCCTTTATTTATATCATCTGTATAATCTAGCGGGCACGTTCGGAACAATACCGAGGAATCCAATAACTGACATAATGAAGCTGCTCTGACGATCATGGCAATTTTTTTATCGAATAAAAGAAAATTCGGTTGTATTTATTAAAAAATAAAATTGAGATTACATTTTATTGCGGATGCCCCATTGTCATGTGGACGGGGTATCGATTGCGAATCTCACGAAATTCGGGCAGGTTATTAAATTTCGCAAAAATTAAGACCATTTTTCCGGTAGAACAATTTAACACAATGGTTTCGCCATAAATCAAACATTACGCGGGGCCGAAAGTAAAAGGAGAAGAAAAACTTTTCAAAAGGAAAATTCCACGCAAAAACTTAATGAAATCCTCAATTTTCCCCCATCGGTTTTTCCGCTCGGCTAATCATCGATCCCCGTTGTCATCCCTACCTGTTGTTAATGTCGAAAAAAATAAAACGCGCCTCGAATAAATCTCGAGAGCAAAGTCGGCGGCAACAACTATTAACATATTCATGGAAAGTTGGCCAATTGCAGTGACGGTATCATTGCGCAAAGTTTTCCAGTGGAAATCATTAAAATTCGCAACTCCATTGTTCACCGGCGGCGCTTGTACAGTTCAACTAATTATCGCGGCGGTGCCAGCGAGTAACTCGATTAAATATTTTAGTTATTACAACTTTTTATAACTGCATAACAGTTTAGTAACGACGTGGTCTAATTTCAGCTACAAATGGCAATTAAAAGTAGCTTAATTGACAATAGAAACTTTCAAAACGCCAACAGAGCGACGGAGAAGTTTTGCAACAACCGGTATCGTGTAATATTAAATTTGCATTGTGCAATCAAATAAAACTATGAGAGCTATAAATTAACGAATAATATTAATTTACTTAATTTTTATATTAGCTCTTATTCTCAGAATTAAATGATGATGATGCTTACATTTTTTTAATGGCAACATATTGTCAAAATATCCATAAAATATTTTATTATATAGGGAATAAGGGATGAAGGTATGTTCCGATCGTAAAGCCTTCTGTCACATCTTAGATATGAAAGTTATTATTATTATAATTTTTTCCTGAAAACATAATCTAATTTAAAATATATTTAAAAAAATATATATAGACGCCATGTTAAATAATCCCAAGTATTCGAATTAAATCCATCAGAAAAAAAACATTTACTTCATTGTAACTTTATACGCGATCGCGAATGAAAAGTGTGTTGTGCATCGAGCTCGCGGGCGCGGTTGATATAAACTTATCCCCTCGCTCGCCTACCCTCCTCTATCCGGCGGCACTATATCCATCATAGCCGCGGACAAGCTACAAATTCAGAATAATATGTACATGTATGTGTACACATATCCTTATGCATAAAAAATCTGGTCTCTAACGGATTTCTCACCAGAAACACAGTATACCCCGGGAAGGAAAACCCTAATCTGTTGACCAAAATTGCCCAAATTTCGATATCTGCCTCTTTCTTTTTTTTTTTTTCTAGGGAACCCTCTCTGAGGTCTTTCCCATGATGAAAGGATTGCTATTATGGATTAAATATTGCAGTAAACTCTTTTAAAACCACCAATGAAATTTTGTGAAATCTAGTAGCTGGTTTAGGAAATATATACATTTTACGAAAGAAGTATGGTTTCTCTCTGAGGAGGTCTTTCCCATGATGAAAGGATTGCTATTGCGCATAAGGGCTAATAATCACTTGTGACTTGTTATAATCAGATAATCCCTTAAAAAAGAGGAAAACGAATAACGAGGCAAACCCCCTCCTACTTGCCTGGACACATTGTGAGGGTAAAATCTGATACCAACAGAGTAGAGGATACTAGTCCAATGCCAGCAATGGGCAAGAGAGGGAAACTCTTTACAAAAAACCGCATGCCAAGACATTTTGGGTATGGACACGAAAGGGGAGCCCTCACGTCACGTCTGAGACTCAGGTTCCTTTGGCCTCGACTGCCATTCGAGAATTTTGGTAAGGCCCATGCCCTCAGCGAGTAAGAGCCTTGTGGCTGTCAAATGATGATCATATGATTTTATACTTTTGGTCTATTTTAAATTTTAGAGTAAAAATTCTTCTATATTGCTATTTGTCAAGGATATCTCTAAAAAGTTAGCTATTTCTCCAAACAATCTTCAGAATCCGAACATAATTATATTAATTAAGTGATAGTTAAAAATGTTGATTGATAAATATCTTATTCGGAAAAACCATAGAGATTAAAAAAAATAACTATAATAATGCCATCATTCATCTATTTTAAATTATTAAAAATAAAAATCATTTATATCTCAATCTTCCTCCCATAAATCCTATACGAACTCCGGTTCAGAGGTTCCACCTCAGATTACCTTTTCCAATCTGTCCACTTTTAGTCGATTCTGTGAGTTACTCTCATTATATTTTTTTACAATTTTATTAAAAGAGATATTCATTGAGAAAATGAACAAGAAGCATCTACAGGATTTGATTCGATATCCCGTTTATTTTAGCAAAGGTATTTGCTAAAAAATCTTTCAGTTAACACAGTTACGGCAGAGTTATACTCTGCCTAATTAGAATATACCTGTTCTGGTTAACAACAACGGGAGAATTTTACAACAGGATAATGCAAGACCATGCAGCAAAAATCACAGGACAAAATCAGAGAACTAGATTTTGAACTTCTGCCACATCCACCGTATTCACCTGAGACCTTCCGACTATCTTTTATTTAAATCAATGGAACATTCACTTCGTGATAAAAAAATTGCAAATGTTGAAAGGTGAAAAATCACCTTGATTCATATTTTAACAGTAAACCGCCAGAGTTTTACGAAAATGGAATTAAAAATCTGCCTATGTTATGAAGGAAGATTTTGGACAATGAGGGAAATTATATAATATTTTTTGTGGCAGTAAAAAAAATGTCATTTCTTTCCGTTTTACCCAATACTAGCGTAGTTAGTTATAAATTATATACACGGATTAACAAATATTATTTGTCAATTTTGTCGTGGTTTTTTTCAGCTGCAACTGCACCCCTTGTGCCGCCATTGCACGCTGCAGTTACCCCAATTAAATGCACATATTCTCCGCAATTGTTTGCTGGTTATCTAATTAGCAATCATATTCAACTCACCGTAATTGGAAGCATCAGCTCGTGGGTCTCGTTGCCTCGCCACAATCTGGACTCAGCTGGCAACAATGGAATGTCACAATCCAGTGCCTCCAATCTCTCGTCCAGTCTGCTGGGAGTACGTGCTACGTATCCGCGTTCAATCGGAGCCGAATTCACTGTTGTCGGCGTCGGAACGGTGTCCATTTGTGTAGTCGAAGACACTCTATCGACCTCAGTGGTGAATTTGATAATAGTCGGAGTGGTTTCCGTCTCTTTGGATGTAGTAGCAGCTCTACTGCTAGGCGTAGACGTGGACGTCGGTTCATTTCTGGTCACCACGATCGTAGAACCGATCAACGTCGACGAGGGCACATATTTAACAGTTGGTGAAACACTGACACCGGCCGCTGTAGTGCTGGGAAGAGTCGTCTTCGGAGACGGCTCCGAAGTCGTCGTCGACGGCGTCGTCGGTTGCAATCTCTGAAATCGTTTGGTTATTCTAGAAGAGGCGTCGGGCTGAAGCGTGGACGTGGTCAACGCCTGGGCCACTATCGCCAAAATTGAGATCACGGCAACAACGTACGAGGTCCCCATTCTGAATTTTAATTAATCTAATCCAACGTTTCTATCTCACATTGTAACCGGAAAAAAAATCATTTGATAACGTCCATCATTTGATCATCTCTAGACCTGTAACAACAAAAAGAGACATATTAATTTCGCGTAATGCTTTATCGTTGCAAACAACGCCACAAAAATGATATATGAAAAAATCGAGGCTGTTTGAAAACATGTATAAACAAGGCTTTCTTTTGAGAGGTCGGAAAATCTCCAAATAAAAAAAAGATATCCAGAAAGGGTTTCCAATCTTCTCCGAGCCATTCACCACTGTTATAATAAAAGCGATATCCACGAGAGAGAAAAAAAAAACATATTCGCAAGGGCCAAAAATAAAATCGTATGATAAAAATGTAACGGTTGATTAGCCATGTCGTACTACTATGATATTATAGTTACAATACGTAATCTGAACAATGGGCATGTATAGAATTAGTCGATACCGACGGACTAATCTCCAGATTGCAATTTGTGGGGAGCGTCCTGACCCATACCCTCAGTGTCCCGGATGGAACTATACATCAAAGGGAGTACATACGTCGCTGTTCATTCTGTGACGACGAACGAATACCAGGAAAATTCTAGCTATTATTATTAATTTCATAAATTAGTTCAACGTATTTTATTTGAGACATATTAAACACTATTTATTTTACATTAAATGTTGAATCGACAAAAAAATATTGCAATCTAAACATTTCATCTTTTGAATAAATTCTATCTTAAAGGAAAGAAAACATAGACAACCATAACAACCGCGATCGAAAGAACCATAGACATAACAATAATAGACTCATATGTATATAGTCATTTAAAAAAATATTAAATATATAATAGGGTAGTTTAAACATACATTTTAATAGAATTAATTGATTTTTAATTAACACAGGTGGAGAAAAATGATCACATTTATTTTTTTAGAATATTCTTATTCTCAAGCAAAATACTACATCAAGAAATGGACTATTATTATTTATTTGATCATGATGGATACGGTATAACATAAAAAATGCGCGCAATTCACCCATATAAAGACTCTTCTGAATGAGTCTCTTATTCTAATATTCCCCAGTGTCAAACCACGACACTGGCTAATTTTTAATATTATTTCAGTTGGATTGAAATTTATATTATTTGTTTTATAATTATTTATTCAACGCAGGATAGATGGAATTAAATTAAATTCATAGTTTTCGCCGGACACATATCCGCCTACTAAATTAGATCAATCGCTTGCACTTGTAGTTAACTTAGGACATGTAGATCGTCTACGTCCGAAAACGGACAAGGCACCCGAAGAAGTGTTTTGATTATGACGTCATTAAAGTATTATTCGTATTTTATGTCTACATATATGCAGAGTATAGGTGTTACAAGTGACAGCTCGTGGGTAAAGTATTCGGGGGTGCTGCGGAATATTAAAAATAAAATAGTATACAGTGGAACCTCTCTTAACAAGCACCTCCCATAACGAGTAATTCGCATAACGAGTAAAAAAAAGGGAAAAAACTGCTCTCAACGAGCGACATTTCGCATAACGAGTGACGCAGAAAGGAGAAGTCACAAACGTATGACGCACTTGTGCGTGTTGGATCGTATTTCACAGCAAGAAGTTATTAAGAAGAGTTTGGAGGAAGAGGAAGTAGCAGAGAAACAATCTTCTCACGCAATAAGAGAAATACTGAAAGCATGGAAAACTGTTTCATCGTAGATTGAGAAGCATCATCCTAATAAGGAGGTGGCTATGCGTGCTACAAACATATTCAATGACAACGCTGTGTCACATTTTCACCAAATTTTAAAGAGTCGGCTAAAACAAATGTCTCTAGACAGCTTTCTAGTAAAAAAGAATTAATGACGGTCATAAAATTAATAAATAATAAGCTAGTTTCGATTTTTAAAAATGTTTTTATCCAGGTTGTTACGATCTTTAACAATTTATAAGCATGTAATTTTATTTGAATAAACGTTAAAAAAAATATTTCGCATGAAAGGCATTATCGTGTTTTATATTGATTTATATGAGAAAATTAGTTTCACTTAACGAGTGTTTCACACAACCGAGCAAGATTCTGGAACGAATTATGCTCGTTATGAGAGGTTCCACTGTATTTGGCTCATATTTAAAATATATAATATAAGACGAGGTAAAAATACTAAACAATATTAACAATAATAAAATATGACAGGCGGGACGTGGCTCAAAGAAACTGTGAGTCAGTATGACTGCAACTAGCCGCAGCGCGACTCTGCGCTTAGCGGCAAGACCCCCCCCCCTCCGCACTCCGCTACCAGCCCGCATCCATCCAATACACGACGCCAGCAGCGCTGACATTTATATATAAACATATTGTTTTTCTCAATTTGCTTAGGGGTGTGCTGTAGCTCCGCAGTGTATATAGACGAGCCACCCCTAGTTGTTACCTATGATTTTATAAAATATCTATATTTATATATTGAATAATGGTAAAGGGTTTAGCCGGTATTAGCCCTCCATTGCACCAGGGTCCGCGTTTTCTGAATAATACATGATCAAGTGCCCTAGCCTCTCCTGTTTCGCCGAGCATTAGCGATACGACTTGTGTCACCTGACTCGTCCCGGGTCTCGCCCAGCACGTAATCGCCAAAATATATTTTCACACTCCAATGAAAAAGGAAACGTATGCGTGCGATATGCGTGCCGGCGCGTATCGGGTAACAAAGTAACCTCTCATGTTTTATTCAAAATGGTGTCGGTGGCGGGGGCAGGGCGCGGGTATCACTTACGGGCATGTCGCAGGGGCGTAAGTCACCCCCCCTGCCCGCCGAACAACAACGCACAAACCATTCGGAGATGTGCGCGTCTTCTTCTTCGGCCATGTTTAATCAGCCACCCTGCGGAATCTGCCCCCACCGCTCCCGGCTCTGCCACTCAGGGTCGGCACGCGCCTAACAACATTTATTAATGCCACCGTCAATCTTGCGACGATCCATTACCGGACGGTGACGTAAATTAACTTCTCAAGTATCAGACGGCGCTGTTATGCGTCGTCGTTATCGTTACAGCGAAACCACTCGGATACGGCGAATGCGATAATGGATGGAATATTTTGCGGCCATATTTGCGCGCAAATGGAAAAAATAAACATAATTTATTGCATAATCAAATGATATAATATGAAGATCAAACTGTGAGCTGCCCAACAGAAAAATATTGTGAAGCCAACTTACGGGATTTGACGATGAATGAACAATATTACGAAACAGGGAATTCTCTATAACACTGGTATGTAAGTGGAAGAGACTCATTACCCCCCACATGTTAATAAAAATATTTATGTAGGTAATTTGGCGCGTTGGAGTTAATTAAGCTTATGCCATCTATCCTTCGTTGAATAAATTATTATAAAACAAATAATATAAATTTCAATCCAACTATAAATAATGATAAAATTAACCAGTGTCATGGTTTGGCACTGGAGGAAATATTAGTGTGAGAGACTTATTCCCCTCACATCTTTGGAATATCGCGGTTTTTTTTCTTTTACAAATTTTACAGTCCCTCCGATAGTGCTCCCTCCTAGAACGTAAATTTTTAATGTAACTCATAGCATAGCGCAAAAGAAAGACAACAAAGTATACCACGTGACATTGAAATTGAACAAGGTCATTTAAAATATACAAATGGAAAAATTATCAATGTATTGATTTTATTCAATTTACAAATTTAAATTAAAAAGCCCTCTTCCTAAATTTTGTATTGATTTTGATTTGTTTTTGATAACGCGGGTTTTCTATAACCCAGTCTCGATTTCGTCGTTATAGAAGGGCTGACTGTATATTATAATTATAATTTTAACCTAGCCGTGCTTATTGGGAACCCCAAGTTTCTGATTTGTCTCTAAGAACTCTTTTAATAATTCATATAAACGTCACAAATGTTTGTATTCATCTAAAATATCTAAAGAATAAATATTATAAATATGTAAATGAGTGACACGTGCCGCGAGAGATCAAATCTGCGGTAAGACATCGCTGAGAGCGTCATTTCTGCGTCATATTCATTAATTAAAAAATCCAAAATATTGACCAAATTCATCAACATCTTGACTTGAAATTCTTGGGGTCCCTGAGAGACCCTTCGGACAACGCGGTTATTTTCGAGACAAATCGGCACCAACAATTGTGAAGAGGCGCGTCATTTACGACGATGAATAAAATACTTATACAGTCAACCATCTTAGACCACGCTATAGAAACCCACCTTATAGAAGACTAAGCAACCATACAAAATTTGAGGTAAAGTTTTTCGTAATTGTATTTTGTAAATTAAAAGAAATCAATACATAAAACATTTTTAGTTTATTCACTCGCGCGTGTTATATTTTGTAGAAGGGACTGTTGCAAACGCCACTCTATAGCAGGGAACGCTATGGGAGGACTAAATAAATATATGTTAATTTTCAATAATAACTAATCAATTATTATAGTTTTTTATTTATTTATACTTTTCTAAATAAAGCTACTAATTAAAACTTGAATATCAAGGTTTTTTAAGTGATTAAAAATGGTTCAATTAAATTTAGTCCGGATTTCCGACTAACTAGAGTCGAGTCCTATCAAATTTGAAGCGTTGGTGAACAAAGTTTCAGGTCTCGCGGTTTTACGACTTGTCGTCGAGTTTCAGCGCTGAATAATACAATAGATACGTTACTGAAACATTGACATAATTGATTTTTTTTATTAATGAATATCAGCCTGATGGATCCGCCTTCGAATCAATTTCCATTTCCGGGTGACATATTTTTTTTTGCCATCTCAATTTTATCAATCTATTTAGAGTGTCATCGTTAAGCAATTTTTTCAAAAATTCATATCATCCCGAATTTAAATTTTCATTAAAGATTTTCGCGAAGCCATCAAAAAGTTGACATGTCGCCGTGCAGAAAAAAACTCATTAGCTTCAAAATTGAAATTTCTTACGTAAGAGAGCTTTAGTTAAATAATCAAAAAGCGATTATGGGCGTTTGATAACCCTGGGCGGGGGGATGAGGGCGAGAGGCCCCACCCACTTTCGCGGGTTACTAAGCTAATTATTAATCTTGGTTTAGCAGTGGTGTAGCACTCGACGAGCCACTCTCGAACATGGACCGCGAACCACTTTGTATTGTGTTCGGGCCGAGCTGATGACGAGACACTTTTTTCTTCCTTCCTTCCTTCCTTCCTTTCTCCCGGCCCCTCCCCCGCCCGCTCGCCAACCACCCCGTCAGCTTCGGGTGCACAAAAGAAAGCTGATCCGGTTCGTTCCATCATGTTTTCCTTATTCAGTGTGCGGCCAATTTTTAGATAATGCAGACGTTGATGAATGAAAAAACTTTGCTCGTTACAAGTCACGCTAATGAATTGATGGCGGAGAAATTTCGATTAATTGGTCAAATTGAAAAACTCCCCGAATGCTTTACAATGTCCCGTTTTGTTTCCGTACCGCAATTAATAATACAGGGTGATCGATGAATAAATGAACGCTTTTTTAATTGTTTTACAAGCAATTTTCTCAAATAGTTACACAACTTTGTCCTCAACCTAAAAATGACTTTAAATACATAACATCACATTTTTTCATTATTTCAAAGAGTCCCAAACACATTATCTCTGTGATAAATAAAATGACAGTAGAAATATAGATAAACTGTTTTAGTGCGATTATTTGTGTCTAAAAATGTCTAAAGAATAAATAGTATAAATAATAATTGTTCTTTATTGTTAGCAATTGCGAAAAAACAACAATATTCGTTACTGTTGCCATGCGCGCGATGTTTTTTCTCACTTGCATCCGGTACGATGTGTCGAGTGCGAGTGAAACGTGCGCGTGACACATGCTGCGAGAGCTCAGTCTCAGAAAAAAATCTAAATTTTAACCAAATTATGAATCATATCATGAAAAATGATTTATGAAGATCAATATCTTGACATAAAATGCATGGGATATCTCAGATACCCCCTTCGGACGACGGGCTTGTTTTCGAGCCGCCGTGACGGATGGCTTACATAAGTATTGCGTCAGTCAATTAGATTGCATATGTATTGTGCTATATCATTAATGACGAACCTTTTTTAGAAGTAAATCAAATTTTTGTTTATTATTTTTTAATACTAGCTCGTGGGTCAAGTCAGTGGCGTCACTTAAAAATGGGGAGAAATGATATAGGATTTTCATTTCAAAATCTTTAATAAAGATCTCAAGATTTATCATTAATGGACCTTTTTTTCTAATATATTGACAAACCGATTAAAAATCTAATAAAAAATAAACGTTTAGGTCATGCAAAAGGCTTCGTGAGTCTTACCCGCAAGTTTGCGATCACTGCACTATATAATCACATTAGTTAATTACTGTCCTTCAAAGTGCTTACACACCACTGGACCATTAAAAAAATATTTCAAAGCGAAAATTAAAGGTAAATTTACTATTATATTATTTAGATATAATTTTCTATCGCATAATTATTAGACGTGTTTCGAAAAATATTTTTCATAGCTACTCATGAGTTTTTGGAAGATTTTTTATACGGTTCCTATTCATCGCACAAAAACAGGTTTGACTGAAGATTATTTTTACTCTATTTAAATTACGCTTTAAGTTATAATATTAGGTTTCCGCATATATCTCAAAGACAATAGGTGAATCGAAAATAAGAACACTAATTCTTATAATAAAAATTTAATACCTTAATTCCAATGTTCAAACATTTTTAGGATCCATTTTTGGTAATAAACAAAATGATTTTGACTGGAAGAACGAAACATTCTAGTTTCAGGTATAATTTTTTTGCGAAACATTTTGTAAAGACCAGAACGGATAGTAGTCAGATGAGCAAGCTCCGAAAAATATGGTAGATGTCATAACTCTACCCCAATCAGATGAATTTTTTTTCAAGTAAACTGTAAAAAAATATCAAATCATGCTTTTTTATAATTTTTTTTTTGGGAATTAAACGACTTTTACGTATTTCATATTTTAGTTTTAGCTATTTAAAATATTCGGAACCAAATTCCAAGTTAGTCCGCATTGAAACGTCGGCGGCATGCTAAAATGTTTTAATATTTTAATCCTTTTAACGCGGCGCGCTAGACACCCATGTGCAGACGGATCGGATCTACAACACGGCGCGATTGACATTCATGAGAGCATGTTTAACTTGTGTATATTTGAGTATTGTGAAAAATCAGTTTACAACCACTGTGGACAATAAATTAAAAACCAAGGACAAGAAATTGATAATTCAAATAAAATTTTAGTTATTTATTATATATAAAGTTTGTCCAGATTTTTATTTATTTGTCCGATTAATTATTACGAAAATATAACAAACCTTGTATATTTTTTTAATGAATATGGAAGAATATATCCTATTTCACAATTTTGCATAGTTTTCCGGTAAAACTGATCACTTTGCAGAAAAAATATTTTGGTAAAAAGCTCGAATACGTAGAATGGTTGTTTATAATAAAAAATCAATAGTATCTTTGTAATAATATAATAAATAATCTGCAAAAAATAAATAAATTAATTAATAAAAGTATGACGTTAACAAAGAAGAAATTTTACTCGCGAAATTTATTGGCACCGCTTGTCTAAGAGGCTAGATTAAACTAGTCCTGCCGATGGTATCTATTTGGTACCACAAGTTTTTTTAAATTTTTTGAGTAACTCTTTAAATATAAATCCTACATATCACAAACGTTTTGTATTTGTCTAAAAAAGTCGAAAGAATACATATTATAAATAATCATTGATCTTTGTTGTCAGCAAATGCGAAAAATAAAATAAAAACCACAATATTAGATGTTTTTCCTCGCTCGCATTCTGTACAATGAGTCATTTTGAAGCAAAACATAAATAACTCATTTTATTCTTAGAATAATCCATTAATTTAAAAAAAAAAGACTTGAAATGCTTGGGGTCTATAATAGACCCCCTCCGGACGACTCGCTTGTTGGTCGCAGTGCATCATATCCGACGGATGCGTAGGCTAATTATGATTAACCCTTTCAGTGCGGGGCGCATGACGTACATGCGCATACAAATCGTGTCCAGGGCCCGGCCGCATGTCGTACATGCGCGAGATTCTTTAAAACTTTAACTTGTCGTTACATGTAAACTAGACCGAGTTAAGTGATGGTGTTTGTTTTAAAAATCAGCTAATAAACACAGCTATCAATAAATATACAACATATCACAATAAATTTATAGGAACCATGTAATATGTAAATATGAATAGTAACGATTCAAATCGCGCGTGGTGTCTCATTCAAATCTCCGCAGTAGTATCGGTGACGTATCTCGGCTCAGGGGTTGTTAAGGGTGTTCCATGTACATTATGTTCCATAACATGTGTACGGATGTAATGGTATAAGAAAATTGCATTTCGCATTTTTTATTTTGATTCGCATTCCCATTTTTTTCTCACCTAATCTCTGTTTGAGCAATTGATATTTTGTTCGATTTATTATTACGAAAATAAAGCGAATCAAGTTTATTTTTTTAGTTGAGATGGAAGAACATATCCTAATTAACATGTTTGCATAAATCTCTTATAGGAAAATGGTCTAATATAGCGGTAAACGGTGTATACAAAATTACATCGCCAAAAAAATAATTTGGTCCAAAACGACGCCGCACTCAGATGCAGAATCGTGTTTAGACCAGCCGCATTGAAAGGGTTAAGACTTGTCATATTCGCATTTCTCATAGATGAAACATCGCTGAGTAAATCAAAATAAAAGCCAATCACATTTGTCCCATCAAATCCCCGACCGTTGTGCACACACACACACGCCAGTTTCGCAATTATAAATTCGCGAAGGC
The DNA here is from genome assembly GCA_022495035.1 of Philopotamus ludificatus. Lineage (NCBI taxonomy): Eukaryota > Metazoa > Arthropoda > Insecta > Trichoptera > Philopotamidae > Philopotamus > Philopotamus ludificatus. The sequence continues at coordinate 27,142 of JAGXCT010032655.1, forward strand.
AAAGGGCTCCGACTCCGCGGCGTATAAATCAGGATTCCCCACTGTTTGTCTCGTTGAGGCTTTGATGTTTACCGCGCGAGGATTACGACCCGCTTCGAATACATGGGAGTGCGTCGTTGCGCCGGCGCCGGATGCCGAGTCGAGCCCCCTATGACGTCACCCGACGCGATCTCGGCGGCAAATCGAGTCGACGGTTACCGCGGCGACCGCGTAATGCGTGACGCGTACCCGTGTCAGGGCTGTCGCCCCCGTCTCGCCCTGCCCACCGACAGCCCTGCTAAATAGTTTAACGATACTTACGTGCGTAGAAAACCGGGTGATAATACGGTTGATTAAAGTGAAATATCGGATTACCGAGATACCCCGTATGCCTCGTGTACGATTACTAAATTGTACATGATTACATTCCCCGGAGATTAATTAATTTGTCGTGAGACGCGACGTGGGGTCGTGTCGGGAGGCGATGAGATTAGGAAAATTTTGGAAAAATCCTCGCCGAGATTTTTCATGGTACATAAAAACAGATGGTCAAGTTCAAAAATATTTTTTTAAATTTTTAACTATAAAAGTGATTTAATTAAAGCATAATTTAAATTATTCGTGACATTCCAAAAAAATAAGTTATCACATTAAAATAATATTGGATTTTTGAATAAATCCTATCTAACATGGCTGATGGAAATAAAAAAGTATCAGAAACGAATCGCAGAGAATTCCAAAGTTGGTGGACAGAAGAGTATGGCATGATTAACAAAGGCGAAAGCAGTATGTGTTTTATGTTCTGCGACAGTTGTATGCAGAACTTCGTCAGTTAAACGGCATTTTGAAACAAACCATAAATCTCTCCTTGAAAAAAGTAAGGAAGAACAAAAAGAATTTATTGCTCGGGCAAATAAAAATAAAAATGTGCAGTCAACATCCCTAATGAAATTTATCGGCGGTCGTTCAAATATAACTGCTGATTATATCAAGTATCTAATCAAAAAAAAAATTGAAAAAACAAAACGTTGTAAAAGTTACAGCCGATCAAACGCGTAGTGTCGGCTAGCATGTGAAATGCGCGCCCCGGACATACGCAAAAACGCTTTTAACGTAGAATCTACGACCCCCGTACGCAATGAGTTAAAGGTAATTTTTTTTTTTAATTTAGCTAGAATTGTTTATGTATTTTTTTTGCGGTCCCTGTCACTGTATATTTTTTATCTTAACCCTTTTCACTCTGTCTATCTTTGGTCGAATCTATGAAAAATAAATACATTATATAATGCGATTCAATAAAAAAAGATTTATTTTACAGTTTATTTACGTCAAATACACCCTTTTGAAAATCAAATACAGTCAACCCTCCTGCAACGTTTCCTGTAAATCGCTGTTTTTTACAAAATTCTAATATTTTTAAGGTCAATTTAGATATTTCGTAAATTTATAATACATTGCCGAGCGAAATAAAGGTCCATACTCTTTGTGTGACAAGGAATTTTGTAAAAGGCAGCGATTTAAGGGAAACGCTATAGGAGGGTTGACTGAACAACTTTTTACAAATCAAATACATTTATTTTTAAATCAAATTAACCCTTTTAAAAATTAAGTTAAACATAAATATTTTCCAATATATATACTTTTTTTATCAGTTCCTTCAAAAATGTAAAAAACGGGTTCCACTGTATTTATGCTACCCCGAATTTAAGTTTTCCTGCTAATTACGTTTTTATACCAGTTCCTTTAAAAACGGGTTCCACTGTATTTAAATTTGCAAAAAGTTGTATTTGATTTGTAAAAACTTGTATTTGATTTTCAAATGGTGCATTTGATTTGTAAAAAGATGCATTTGATTTGCAAAAGGGTGTATTTGACGTAAAAAAACTGTAAATAAATAGAAACTAACTTGGTTCAAGATGATTCTTTGGGCCAATACGTCTGGCCCACGGAGTGGAAAAGGTTAAATATGTTTCAAAAAATGTGTTTCGTGAATTTTTGGAAGATGTTTTTTATGCGTTTTATTGTATGCGGTCCCTATCCACCGCTGTAATAGTTCTTTCATATATAAGGTAAACAGGAAAGTAATGCCAATTTTTTTAACGTGAAAAAAAATATTTTAATACATAATACTATAATCTTTTTTCGCAGTTTATTTAAATTTTAATTCTTCTTTTGTAAACTTGTTGAGATTTGGACTGGATGAAATGAAACTCAACCTAATGAATTTCACTGAACCTAACAACATTTAATTAAAAATAATAATCTGCCTTTTCTTTAATTATTTATCCGACTCTTGAGAATGTACCATACAATCGATAAGATCACAACGTGATTCTATTATGAGAAAATGTTCTCTAGTTCGTTAGGAGTGGGAGACTTTCTAAAATTAAATTTATGAATTAGTAAAATTTTCTAATATCTATATATGTATAATGTATTGTTTAAAAATATATATAGTTTGACAATAAAAATAATTTAAGCAATAAAAAAAGAGATTGCATCGGCCGGGAATCGAACCCGGGCCGCCCGCGTGGCAGGCGAGCATTCTACCACTGAACCACCGATGCTTCATATCGATCCGTTCTTAGATTTTCATCGCGTTTGGCACCATCACTATCTAATTATTTGAAGAGCTGTTCCCAATAACAAGCATCACTGAACAGTCGTCAATCACCATTCACTTTTATTGCCGTCTTACCTACATACACCTCACTATTTAGAGTGCATACACACAATCTTCTTCGAGCTCATAAAATATTTCCATTTAAATTTCGAGATTTAACAACTTTCTGCTATATACTTCATCTATTTTTACTGCGAGATCGGATGGATGGATGTATGAAGCATATTGGAGCTGCAAAATCTCATCTGAAAGTGACGTAGAACGCCAACGACCCAAGCACCCACTTCACAACTTTCCTATTATAAAGTTTTGCATTAGAACATTTTGCACGGACACGCAGAAATGTTACGGCCATATATTTGGAACGGGCTTGGAATAACGCAGACCGGCGAATCTGATTTCTTAATTTCTGCCATAAAATAATTACTTCGTTTCGGGGATAGTTTGACCCAGTTGTTCTAGATAGAATACATTGTTACACAAAAGGAGAGATAAAGAAACGAGAGAGGGAGAGATTTAAAGAGGCTGTGTAAATGTAGGTCAGAGAAAACGTTATCTGTTCTCTTCTAAATAATTATAGACAATTTATTTTAGTTCTCCAGTGGCAATCAGTTGCAAAAAGGTTATTTTGTTTTATTTGGCCCAACGTGAAATATGTTGCACATTTCTCAGAAGCAAATGGCGATTTAGAAAATTATACACCTATCCTTCGATTTGCGCTCTTTCACTTTTACGCAGTCAAGTATAAAGCAGAATATTTTTCTTGGAAAAAAATCACGCATACAGATGCCAATTAGTCAAAAGTTCTGCCGCGTTTAAAGGGTTAGCGTCATAAACCAAAAAGTAATGATAATTTATTGTTGTGGCGTTTTTACATCACGTAAATTTTTCGTATTATTTTAAAGCTCTACTTCTAGATTACAGTTATAATTTATTTATTATTAGTAAAAATATCATGATCAGAAATTAAAGAGAATCATTTAAGATTTTTTATGCTATTTTTATTCGAAAAGGAATTGAAGCTGAAAGAAACTACAGTGGAACCCACAATTACAGTACTCCGAATTACGCGCTGAGTTGAAATATTCGCCGCAAATCCCCCAATTGCGCGGTCGCATTCACATACAGTCAAACGTTGGCTAGCGTCTGTGTATTCAACACGTGCCAGGCTATACGCACACAGCCGGACGGCTTCGCTCCCCCAATTACACGGTCCCGATTTTAGTGTTAGTTGGGGTTTAACTGTACTGAGAACATCTACTAAATTTATGGAGACGTCAATAAACTTCGAAAATGTCATGGATGGGTAAAAAATTAATAAATTCTTCATTAATATCTTGATTTTTTTTTTATAAATGGATTATTCTAAGAATAAAAATAGTTATTCATTATATGCTACATAATTTGATCGATATGACGCAAAAAAAACAGTCCTTATGGCCGTAGACTGAGCTCTTGCAGCACGTGTCACTCGCACTCGCCACATCGTACAGAATGCGAGTGAGAAAAAACATCACGCGCGAGGTAACAGCAGCGTATATTGTTGTTTTTTTTCGCAATTTCAGAGAATAAAGGACAATGACTATTTATTATATTTATTCTTTATTTTTTTGGTTTAATTAGGATATTTAAATAAAAGAGCATTACAAATCCTGAGCAAAAGTCGAAAAAATTACATGATTATTTTGGATTTAACTACTACGCAGATTATTGAGGAATAAAAAAATAAACTATCTTCATTAATAATTTTTAACAAAGAACGATAAGAAAGGATAGTGGAAATTTTTCGAAATGGATTTAATCTCATAATAAATTTTAAAAAAATCATATAGCGGAATTGTTCGAATATTGAAGGAATTGTTGGATGATTATTTATAATATTTATTCTTTAGACTTTTTGAGACAAATACAAAAAGTTTGTGACGTGTAGGATTTATATTAAAAGAGTTATTCGTGAAAATCAAAAACTTAAGACACTTAATATACCCCATGGGCACGGCTAAAAGGATTTTAGAACGTCCATCTTCAAAGGATATATATAATTTACTAGTTAACATATTCACTAGATTCCGCTTAATTTTGTACTAATTTTATGGCTGTCCTAAATAATCAAAGCTTAAAGTTATCAAGGCGCCATCTTCATTACAAAATGTTTTACTGAACGATAATGTCGTTTTATTGAAAAATAACCACTTGATCAATGTATTGAAGAAGTGACATTAGGTGATAAATTTAGATGAGAACCAGTATTATTCTTATTCATAACTCATTTTTTAACTATTTTTCCAAGATATTCGTCGGTGCTTCTTTTTGGCAGTTATATTTAAAAAAATAATTACTTATTTCTGTCTATATTTTACACTTTCATAAAAACTGTCGATTCTTAGAATATTTTACGTTAATAATAGTTCGATACGTAAATTTAAAAAAAATGGTTAAGATATTTCGAGGAAAAGAGAGTGGAAAGTAGCACGATCGATCAGAAAAAAATATGCAGTGACCGAAAGCGTTGTTTGTTCATCACTTTTCTATGGCATTCTTTTCTTAAATGATGTTTTTGCCGATTCATGGGTCATTTAAGATGCCGAACTATTGTTGTTATTATGACGAGAGGTCATCGATTTTGATGTATCTTGTTTTTTTTAGATAATAAATTCTTGTATGCGTTCTATGGTGAAATTATTTAAAAAAAATAAAATCGTATAATATGTACAAGATGAAAATGTCTGTGAAAAAAACTATGACATTTTACTTACGGTTATCAGTGGCGAAATTAATTAGAAAGCTATTTTTTATCGAACGTAATAAATACACTTTACTGTTCTAAGCACTGTCAAAATTAGGATAATATTGAAGAAAAAAAAATAATACATAACACAAGCCTAATAAATGGTTACTAAGCAAAAAAAATAATAATTTTTAGCTATTCATTTATTATTAAATATAACAGCAACGGTTATCTTCGGTTTGACAAGTGAAATGTGTCAATTTCGTGAGGTGCAGTGGATTAATAGTTCTAGATGAAGAAGCCGCAGCTCTAACTAGGTCTAACAGTTAACAGCATTCGAATACGTATTAAAATGTACGTTTCTATAATAATTTAAATATTTTTTCTATAGAATATGGTCATTAGAAGAGAGCTTATAACGACGCAAAGGTAGGAATAATGGCTAGCTGAGAGAACTAGATTCGGTGAGTCTGACATTTATAATTAATCCCTTTTTTTTTTTTATAAAAAAATATAATAAAAACGGTTATACGCTTTATTTAAAAATTTCTCTCATTATTTTGATAACATATTTCCAATAATGAATATGTTTATATATTAGGGGACCGAATAATAAATAAATAAATATTATTACGTTAAAGCTATGGTTGTATTTTTTTTTCTACCAAGGAGAAAAGATGTCACAAGGCCATCAATAGAAGAAGTACACTTACGTGGTTCTATACTATTTTTGTTCGATCAAGGAATGAAGGCAAACGAAACAGGGAACAAAAACTACCGATACTTACGGGGATATTTCTGAAACTAAACAAGTGTCATCGGTGGTTTAAAAAGTTTTAAAATGGAAATAGGAATCTCAAAGATGTGGCACGAAAAGGACGACCCCAAAAATGAAATAATGATATCCTGAAGGCGATCGTGGATTCAGATCCTCGTCAAACAATTGAGGAATTATCAATAAAGATTAGCTGTCCATGGTCTACAGTTCAGGATCATCTTCGTCCCATAGAAAAATTGCACAGGCAAGGAATTCGGGTTCCTCGTGAATTGACGCTCGATCTCGGCGTACCATTTACGCGTCTCTTTTGTCTCGGTATGAGGCCGATCTGTTTTTGTGGGGAATTGTAACTGGAGATGAGAATTTGGTGCTATACATTCATTTTGTACAAAAAAACAATGGCTTTCTTCCGGAGAATTTGCCGTTCCGACCCCTCGACCATCACTAACAATAAAGAAGGTCCTTGTTGGGATTTTTCTGGAATTATACACTATGAATTGCCTGAACCTGGTCAGACTGGTACAGCGACAGTGTATTGTAAACAAGAGCTCACAAAAAAACCATCTGTTTTGGTCGATAACAATAAAAGGATCCTTCAAAACGATAACGCGAGGCCTCATCCTGCAAAAATAATACAGGAAAAAATATGGGAGCTTGGATTGGAACTTTAACTCATCCAGGATTCACCGGATTTCGCGCCGTCGGATTTTCACCTTTTCAGATCATTAGAGCATACATTAAGAGGTAAAAAAAATAATAATATTGTAGAATATGTTGATTACTTTCCGGTTCCCCTAATATATCCATATTTATATAATTTAATTTCTGTATTTTTCTTAGTCATTATATGTGATTAGAACTAATTCCTCAATTTGCCACAGCATAATAAAATTATCGCGTAAATTTACACGGAAAAGATTGGCCACCGCTGTGTCGAAGATACACGACAGCATCCACAAAATAACCAAAATAACCACGAACCCCGCGGCGTAATGACTCCACTCATTTCCTCCGCACATTTCTCGTGCACTTTTCTCCCCGGGACCAGAAGTAATCTGCATAAATCATACGCGAGCCTGATCGACGTTCGCATACGAACGCGCGGATAATCGCGGGCTCCGGTTAATCGACGCGGCGGATAATCATGGCCAACAATTCAATTCGTTAGCGCTAATTAACCGCACGGGGACACGGGCCTTATCAATTATTTATCGGACACGAGTCAACAAATTAAACCTAATTCGGCCCCCGCCTAATCCCGGCTGCTGTGAAATATCGCCAGGGCCGCATTCACAAACAATATGGCCGGGCAATAAATCAGCCGGGCTCATTTTAATATCGCCGCCGAATAAAACGAACGGCGGGTCGTTTTGTGATGTCATAATTTGGCCAAGGTTCGGTGACATGTATTATTTTAGTTAATTAATTAATATTGCATGTTATCGAAATTGAGGCCTCCCGCTAATTAATCGTCCTAAATTAATTAGTTATTGGGTTTTTATTTATATTTAGTGGTCAATAGGAATATTAATAGTGCGATTGGCAAAAAAAATCATTTAATTACTTATCTATATACTATTTGTATCATTACATTAAAAGTTCAACAGTCCCTCCCATACCGCTCTCTCCTAGAACGTAAATTTTCAAGGTAAAAATATGTTTGGTTGACAATAAAAAATAACACATGACATTGAACAGGGCCATTTATAATAAAGAAACCGTAAAATGATGGAAATATTGGTTATTGGCAATTTACAAATTAAACTTAAAAAACCGTCATCTTAAATTTTGTATGAGTCTCTTTAATTTCTATAACACGTGTTTTCTATAACGTCGTCCCGATTTCTTCGTTATAAGAGAGCTAACTGTACATTCATTGCTTTATTCGATTTTAAGGCAATACGATTTTTTTTACAAAGCCCCCTTTTAGGAATATATTTATTTTTTCAATAATCAACAAAACCATTAAATATTTTTTAAGAGGTCCGTCGTCAAAATCTTAATGTAATTTAACTTTGGCCCAATTATGCGGCTAGTCTTTATTTGTATTTATTAACCTGGTCGGTGCCTAGCGAGCAAAAGCGCTGCCTGTTTGTCAGCGCTACTTGTGTCGTGTAATGGATAAACGCGGACCGGTAGCGGAGTGCGGAGGGAGGGTCTCGCCGCTAAGCACCGTGTCGCGCTGCGACTCGGTGCAGTCCTACTGACTCAAGGTAGCGCTTGTCACCTATTTTATTATTGTTTAATATTACTTAGACATTATTTAGTATTTTTGCTTCAGCTTATTTTTTTATATTTTAAATAAAATATGAGCGAAATATAATATTTTAATTTTTAATATTTCACAGCAAAAGACGACGTATTGTGATAGACATTGTTGAGATAAAACAGAATCCCTGACAGAAATTATGTTTTTAACGTGCTTTAAACAATGATAGTGAAAAATTCTGATTATTTTTGATTAAATCTCGTAGTCGAATAAAACCATTTTTTATTTGCAAAAGTTTCTAAGCCTAATTTAATTTAAAGAATAAAAAATAATTCTCAAACAAGATTGCGCTTAATTGAGACGCCGATTTATCGTGATAGCCGTTATTAGTAATTATTAGGGTTAAATCCCAAGGAACTGAAACCATATAAAGGAACCGATAGTAATTCACTTCGGCTATATGGGACATTATTTAGGTTTAATTGTGACAGAAAATTTAAATAAATAATTATAAATATATATTTTGAGAGTAATACTGACTAATAAAAATGATCAATTAGTAAGTTTTTGATCTAGTATGTGCTGTTATTAAGATTTCCCTCGCTAGAAATTTCAAAAATGACTGCTCCGAGTCGCAGCGCTTAGCGACGTTACCCCCTCCCCCACTCCCCTGCTCCCGCCCGCATCCATCCAATACACGACGCTGATAGCGCTGACGAGCAGAGAGCGATCTTGCTCTACACCGCGTCGCGTATCTGTTTATTATATATTATTTTATTAATTTATATTAAACAGACACATAAATTAATATGTAAAAATATATTTTTCCTCAATTTGCTTGGGGTTGATGCAGCTTTATATATTTCCTAATCATTGAGGTATTATTTTTTAATATGTTTTTTGGATTATTGTTTTATTAGCAGATATGTTCGTTCAAGTCCCATGGATTATGGACACACCCCCATTCAAATTTGTACAGGAGATGAAAATAGGTCGAATGTGTCATCGAGGAATCCCCAGAATTTATGCGACGACCAATCGGCGACAGGGGTCTCTACGCCCATTCCACGCATTTCTATCCACCCATAAATATCCATTCTTCTTGAAGCGTTTATCGACGCTGGGGGACAATGCCAGTAATTATAATAAGACCTCCAGGAGAAAGGTCCCCGTAATTAGGGTATCAAGACATAAAAGTTCCAAAAATAGAAAATACCATTACCATTTGTCGACGGCGATGTCGTAAATTCAGCAGATCGATGTTAATTAAATCCTGCAATGAAAAGTTCGCGGGATCGGTCCGCTCCATCAAATCCCGATCGCTTCCCGCGCTTTCCCTCTCGCACCAAAAATTTTCCGGCGCGCGTCCTCCCGTTCGAGCATTCCGATTTTATTTTCTCCGCGAGACGAGGGGGCTGTGGGGGAGAAATGGCATCCGATCGTAATTATATCTGATGACGACAGAGCTCTCAAGGATCACGCTGGAGTAGTAGCGGAGCTTTGCGGCTTCATTAACCACTTCCGTGAAAAGTCATCCCGCAAAATGGGGGTAGAAATTTCAGCAAAATTAAATTTCTGGAAAATTTCTGTCCACGACGCTGTAATTAAATTCTTAAATATAATTTATTTGCAACATCGGTAATTTTAATTATTAATAATTGTTTATATTATTAATAATTATTATTATATATCATATATAAAATGAACGTATGCTTTGCCGATGATTCTCAAACAGCTACTCGGGCAGGCAATAGAAAATAATTTATCTTTCATCGGTGTATGCTCGAGTTCTTCTTGCATGAAAGTCACAGAAAAAAGAACTTCAATGGAAAGTTCCCTTTGAACCTTCGTGAATGGAAAATTCTAGAGATTTTTTTTTCTTCAATCCGATTACTATCTATTTAAATTCAAACGAAATGAAAAACATCCAAATTGGATGGCACATATAATTGTTTTTTTTCCCTCATTCCATAATCGAAATAGCTTCGGGCCGTATCAAAATTCCGGAATCGATTTCGGCTTTATTTTCTCAATACTTCTTTTAGTTTTAATAAAATTAACTTGGATCCCCCGGAAAGAGAGCAAACACAGTGGCACGATAAAATTGTTTTTCGGCACATGTTTATGTTTGGCTTCTTGACATTTTCCATTCCTTTGCCAAAAAACATTACAAACTGAAAAGTTTCCCTGTAAACATTTCAAATCAAACCTTTATCTTGGAAAACTCCTGTACCGAATATACAGAAAAATATTGCGCCGTAACACAAACACACGGCCGCCATTTTGATTTATTCCGAGAAAACACATTTTCCGGGACTTTGTTTTTAATTTCGCCAGTACATCGGGAGGAATTGAAGCCGTGTCTTATCCCTACATCTATCTCCTGGGGGGCGACTCGTAAACTTTTTTTATGTGCGTCATGTTTGCCCTTAAACATGGCTAACTTTGTATGTGAACCGCAATCTTGGCTCGAAAGTCATGTCCCAACTATTCCATGCGCGTCGACACTAAAAAGATTAAGAGTTGAAACCGGGACCGAAGTTATTCAGCAACTAAATTAACTAACTCCGGCGAAAGAACGAAAATTTATTTCAGCTAAATGGCTTTTGTGCTGGATATACGGGTTAACCGTTTCCAGTTGACATCTCCACAAAATATGTCAACTCTAAAGTTTAAATTTTCAATTTAGAATAAATCGCACTAACCTTGCACTATCAAATTATGCTAGAGAGCTCTTCTGACAATTGAATTCGTTAGCTCTGAGAAGCGACTACATTTAGTTGTTGGATAAACTTTAATTAAACATAGTTTTGATAAGAAAGCTGAAACTTTATATCTTGTATTTAATTGTACAGTGGCGAGCAGTGAAATTGTAACACCTTGTATTTGGAGTAAACCGGTTATTTATTTATTTATTTTCTGATTTCCAACATTACCCTAATCCAGGGGTGAGCAACCTTTTTTTACAACGGGCCTGCTACAAATTTAAAAATGTCGTACGTAAGAAACTTATGATAATACAAACACTGAACGATGAATTATCTCTTTATTAACAAAATAAACTTAGTATAAAAAATACAAAAATAAAAAGGCGAAAGATTTACGTTTGAAATATTTATAATTCGAATCAATTTTTAAACATATTTAAATAAAATACGCGGCGTTTTTAAATGTTAGAAATTAATATTAGGAAACAGAACGGTCCAGTAATTCAAAATAAGGCCCTACACATTGCGTCTCAACTAAATATAGTAGGATTTACTGCATCAAATTGCCCGATAGATCGGTTCACGAAGAGGCATTCAGGTGAATAGATCAGTTTACAGGGAATCTCGAAGTGTTGATTTGGACATTGCTGAAGATAGGAAGCAGGCGGACGTTCCTACTATAATTGCAGACTATACTCAAAGAAATTCGTCGTTAAGGGTAAAACTTGTCATGGAGGTAAAAAAAAATCAAAAACAGGCTAACTCTTCTTTTGATTACAAATTCAGATGGTAGTGAGAAGTTTTCCTCGTTGGTAATTGGAAAAGCATAAAAACCTCGGTGCTTCAAAAATGTCAACGAAGTAAGCTATGAGGCTTATTGAGAGCTAAATAAAACTTTATTTATTTTTGTCATCTAACCCGGAATCTACGTTTTACCTCCAATTACGTTTTTTTTTAACGGTCCCTTCAGAAACGTAAAAACAGGGTTTCACTATACACCAATCCCTCGATTTACGCGGTTTCGATTTACTCGTTTTTTTCTTGGAACGTATCTACCGCATAAATCTAATCAAATATATGAAAAAAGATTATGATTATGTCTAGACCGATAATGTTGTCTTATATCGATACCACGGCTCGCTATAAAGAAGGAAGAAAGAAAAAAAGACCAAATTATGAAGCGTATCATGAATAACTAATTTAATGTTTGAGAAGAACGTAAAATATGCCTTAAAACCCATCATTTAAATAAAGATCGAACTGCACAGTATTTATTCCAAATAGCCAAAAGCTAAAAATCGTATCTTCTGCAAAGTAGAGAATAGAAATTAAGATGCTATTGATAAAAATTCGGCTGATATTTTACTATATGCGAAGCCCTCCTTTAACACGGTATGTAACAACATGGTTCCGCTGTAACTCAAAAAATAGAATCATTTTTTTTTGTCAAGATATTGATCAAGATTATTATAGTATTTCTATTAATGAGTGTTTTATTTCAGTATTTTTTTAATACTATGTTTATTTTGTTACTATAGAGATGATTTGAGTTCATTACTCAGTGTTTGTATTATTATAAGTTTCTTACATGCGTCCCGCACAACATTTTTAAATTTGTAGCTGGCCGTTGTAAAAAAGGTTGCTCACCCCTGTTCTAAAGAAATTTATAGCAGTCGATGTAGCAGAAGTTGGGGTACACATCATCCGGAGAAAATTGCGGGAAGGTGATTTAATGACCGGCTGGCCAACGAAAAAACCATTCTTAACAAAGAATATGACGAAATCCTGATTAGAATGGGTGAAAATTTACTAAACCTGGACCAAAACTGACTGGCAAAAACTCATATTCTCCGATTAAAGCAAATTTAATTGATTTGGATCCGATGGAATCCAGATTGTGAGACGTAGATCTGGAGAGCGGATGCACCAAAACTGCCTCCGAAGGACTATGAAGAACCCAGCTGGCTTCATATTTTGGATTAGAAGAATTATCATTCATCAACGGAACTGTTAACTCTGGGGTGTACAAATCTATACCGGAAACCCATCTTCTACCATCGATCGAAAGCCATCTTTCCAACACAAATGACAAAATATTTCAAGATGATTTCCGTTTCATTAATCCGGAATGATACGTTACATTTTTAGTAGCAGAAAACGTTGCTCCTTTCTTTCTCTTTAAATAAAAAAATACAAAGAAGTCAACATAGGACATCGACCTTGCTAATGCGATTGATCAATTTAATGCCATTTTTCCTTCGTTGAATAAATAATTTAAAACCAACTGAAATAATACTACAATAAACCAGTGTCGTGGTTTGACACTGGGGGAAATATTAATGTGAGAGACTCATTCCCCTTGCATCATTAAATTTTTTTTTATGAGTGAATAGAAGTAGTCAAATAAACAAATATAATAAAAAAAAATGATTTTATTAATCCTGTGTTTTTTGTGCTCGCTGATTTAGAAAGACGAAGGGAGCTAAAGAAGTAAAGAAACTCACTATTACTCTGTTAAATCAGTCTTATATTTTTTCATAAAAGCCCAGAGCATGTATTTCAGCCATTTAACCGCAATACCAATGGCCAGGGAATTCGCCAGATCTCAACCCCATTGTGATACACAAAAGAAAGCCTAGGAGTAAAGAAAATGTATTTAAAATAATAGTTATAGTATGATATGAAGGTATTTTAATTGAACATTTAGAGGCTTTGGTAGACTCGTAGATTAGACTAGATTAGTAGACTAGTATGCCCCAGAGTATTCATGGCGTGATAAAGCAAAAAAGGGAACCGATAAAATACTAAAAACACATATAATAATGAAGTTCAAAGTTTTCTTATATATCTATAAAAATAAAATAAATAAATTTCTTTGGAAAGACTCATTTTTGGCCATTTTAGCACTATTTACAGAGCCCACTTTTATTATTCCTTTTATTCCATGAATCGCATCCTAAGGAAAAATGTTTTCGAAATACAACAAGGCTAAAAATTCCTTTTTTTGATTTGAAATCAGTCATTTTATTTCAGAAAGATGCAAGATTGAAAGTAAGTGGTTGTAATTAATGATAGAATCTATATTATATCTATTTGGATCGGGGGTTCCCGACGGGGTCCAGGTGGTAGATTTAAAAGGGTGATAAAAGACGATGTTTTCTCAACATCAAGGAGATAAAATCAATTACAATCTATCAAATTATACCGTATTATTGTTTTAATTTAGATAAAACCATTGATAGTTTGATATAATTCTGTTGTTGTTTAAAATATGAACAGAAATTCACGCTTTTAGCAACGCAAAATTTTAATACTTTTCACCGGCTCGCTTCTTTGCCCTAATTCTAATAGATTAAGTCGTTCCTGCCAGAATCATAACAAGGAGAGGCGAGGCATGTCTGGAAGCCCAAGGCGCTTCCTTGAATTTATGGCCGGCTCACGTTCCAGCCAGTCCGCTCTCCTGTAATGCTCCAAACCGTAAATAACCTTTTTTATGTCCGACCAGGGAGGTTATTCCATTCTTACGACTGGCTGTTTTCACTTTGGAGGACCCGGAGAACGGTGTCCATACCGGCTGATGACGCGGTTATCAGATAGTGGAGGCAGGCGGGGATTATTGGAACACACCCTTATTCGACGCCGGAGCTGAATGCCTCGAATAATCAAACAAGAAATACGCAATGATAAGTTTTTACGAGACGAAAAATAATATGAAAAAAATATATATCAATGATTATATATGTTATTAGTGGTTTTGCAGTTTACAGAAAAAACAGTTACAAATTTAAACTTGCTGTAAATGTATAGTGGATTCCCGAGCAGGATATATTCCGCGCAATTGGAGATCGCGTCTCCAAATTATAACTGCAATTATTATACATTTGCTCTTCTAATCAAAAATTTTACGCGAAGTTTTCTGTAATTTATTATTAAAAAATCTTCTAGAATTGATTATTTTTTTATTAAATCTACGTTTTTATATCTCATTAATATATTTTCTGATATAAAATAATAAATGTTTATGTGAATATTATTGAAAGATTCTATAAAGATTCTAAAGATGCCAGGGGAATGAGCCTCTTCCACTTACATTCCCCCCAGTGTCAAACCATGACACTGGTTATTTTTTTTTTAGTTCGATTGAAATTTATATTATTTTTTTATAATTATTTATTTAACGAAGGATAGATGGCATTAAATTAACTAGCTCCAACGCGCCAAACTACCTACATAAATATTTTTATAAACATGATGAGGTAATTTGTCTCTTCCTATTACATTCCTCCTGGCCAGTGCTATGAAGAATTCACGGAATTTATAGTTTTTCTCAGACACTTATCCGAGTATTAACTTAACTGAGTCGCAGTTAACTTACATTATCCTTGTATGTTACCTACAAGCCATGACATTAGTGTTTTTGTAGCTTATAAAATTACTTAGAAATATCCAGGAGAGATAATATGGATTTTTATGTTGTTATCAAAATAATATGCAAGTTACCTACAAGCCATGACACATGTTTATTCTAGAATGGACTTGGACTATAGGTAGTTAATCTGATGAATATAAAGAATTTGGCGGGACCTCTCAATTTAATCCCTTAATTTTTTGTCTTAGCGCTAGAAATGTGCCTATATTTTTTAGCTAATCCTTCTTATACTAAAATAATTGATGCGGCGTCCAAAAATCCTTGAATATAATTTGCTAAACGATGGACATTATTGAATTTTGAGGGTTAATCCTAAATGTCTATAATAATAATCGATTAGAAACCAAAATTAATATTTATTAATTATTAAATTCAGAAGAATTTAATTATTTATTAATTTCATTCAATGATTTAGTAGCCTTTTTGACGAGCAAACATAAATTTAAAAATATCTACAAATTAAATTAATTAGATATTAATAATTATTAACCAAAATTTATTTTTAGATTATTTAGAAATCGGATAACCTGCCTTTACATCCGCATTAGTCCGTTAAATCGAGGATTTATTGGATTTAAATTTTCGTCTCCATTGATTAATATTATTAATAGTTTTTGATATGTCGAAAAATTACAGTATCCATTACTATTGCACTTGCTGTGGTTAATCGAAGCAGGGTTCATTCAGTACTTGGATAGGTGATCTCTAGGGAATAGATCGTGTCTATCAACAAGGGAATAGATGCGAGACTGCCAAAAAATAATAGTTAGAAATTCTGAACATAAACCAATAGATTTATAATAAATTATAATAATCTATTATATATTTATCACTATTATGTATAATCTTATCAATTACTTACACATTAAATTTGGTGAGTTTGGACTAGTAGACATTTTTGATAGCCTGGTTTAATTGCTCTTTAAAAATTAGGGATTTTTCATTTAAAACGTTATGTAAGAAACAGGAAAGATAGTCTGGCTGTGCAAGAACTAAGGAGTAAAAGGAATGTAGTAAAATAAACATATTTTTCAATTTTTCCACAATTAGAAAATCCTCAATAGGTCCCATGTATAAGTATTTACTAAAAAAACATCAGTGTCATGGCTTGTAGGTAACATACGTATTATTTCGATAATGTAAGTTAACCACCATTTAGTAATTAGATAAATCAGCCTTCCGACGAAAATTATGAATTCAGGGAATTCTTTATGATAGGGATGGGAAACCTAGGCCACGCGTGCACGATTTGCTAGTTTATTTCAGTTTTATTAAACATTTAATAAAACTAGAAAAGTCATTTAATTAAAGCATAATTTAAATTATTCGTGGCATTCCAAAAAAAAAAATATCACCATAAAATGATATCGGGTTTTTGAATAAATCCTATTTAACATGGCCGGTGAAAATAAAAAAAGTATCAGATACTAATCGAGGAGACTTCAGAAGTTAGTGGACTGAAGAGTATGGCATGAATAACAAAGGCGAAAAAGCAGTATGTGTTTTATGTTCTGAGACAGTTGTGTGCAGAACGTCGTCAGTTAAACGGCATTTTGAGACAAACCATAAATCTCCCCTTGAAAAAAATATGGAAGAACAAAGAGAATTTATTGCTCGGACAAATAAAAAATAAAAATGTGCAATCAACATCCCTAATGTAATTTATCGGCGATCGTTCAAATATAACTGCTGCTAGTTTTGATGCCTTAAACATCGCTTAACACGTAAAACCATTCAGCGATAAAGAATATCTGAAAGAATCATGGCTAAAATGCGATCCCAATCTCTTTGAAGATTTTTAAAACAAAGAAAAATATATTCAATGAATAAATGATACGCCTTTTGGCTAGAAATACGGTGAAATTAGACAATAAAATCATAGAAATGGCTAAAAATGTAACTCATTTTTAATTAATGAGAGTTACTACACGTCGAATGGCTTTCAAAATTATTGTTTTTTACTGATTTGTGCTTACATTTAAATGAAATAAATATTAAACTGCAAGAACAAAACAATTATTGTTATGTTTGATTTAATCAAAGCATTTCAAGCTAAATTACAAATTTTCGATCGTGACGTTGGATCTAACACCATCAAATATTTTCCAAATACAAAAAAAAATTGCAGAAGAAAATCCAGATCAAATCAAATTAACACAAGAATTTTCTCTAGTTATTCAATCGATAACATTTAAACAATTCTGGAGATTTAAAAAAAACATCAAAATTTATTTTATATCCAGACACTATCAGCAGATGACCTTAATTTATAGATTTTTGAGTGGCTAAATCTGGAAGACATTGAAATGCAATTTATCGAATTCCAATCGAGTTCGATATGGAAACAAAAATTTGTTGATTTGAGAAATGATTTGGAAATAATTGAAAGCGATCGATTAACGAACATAATTAATAAAAATGCAAAAGAAGAAATAATAAGAACTAGGAAAGCCTTTCCAGCAATATTTAGCGATTTAAAAAAATTAGCGAGGGCAATATTGTCAATTTTCTCTTCTACGTATGCTTGTGAGTCATTATTTTCAGAAATAAATTTCATAAATTATAATTCAAGAAAGAGAATGACTGATGAATCCAGTTGGTCGTGTGTTTATTACTAAAATGGATTAAATATGAATAAGATATTAAGAAATAAGTCATCGAATGTACAACAGCAAAATCTCATTGATAAATAAGTAATGTTTATTTTTAATGATTACGACCTTGGCACGTGGACCCAAAGAGGTTCACCATCCCTGCTTTATGACACTGGCCAGGAGAAATTTAAGCGAAAAAGACCGATTACCTCCGCATGTTTATAAAAATATTTATGTAGGTAGTTTAATAGTAATTTAATGCCATTAGTCCTTCGTTGAATAAATAATTATAAACAAATAATATAAATTCCAAATCAACTGAAATATACTACAATTAACCAGTGTCCTGGTTTGACACTTTTTATGGGTAATAGAAGTAGTCAAATAAACAAATATCATAATAAAAAAATAATTTATTAATTCTGTGTTTTTTGTGCTCGCTGATTTAGAAAGACTAGAACAGAATCACTAAAGGAGCTAAAGAAGAAAAGTGATTATTCAGTTAAATCAGTCTTATATTTCGTCATAAAAGCCCAGAGTCTGTATTTCAGCCATTTAATCGCAATACTCATAAAATCATTCGCCACATACCCGTTTCAATAATAATATTGATATTGGAGTGTGGGGAAAGGTCGCTTTCATCAAAGGCCGTATATTACGCGCGACCGCGGCTCTCAACGTGTTAACTGAGCTCGGCGACCACTCTCCACGATAAATTATCAAATTCGGTCGCCTTTATTGTTTCCAAGAACACGCATAAAATACGCAACTAACCCAGTTTTAGACGCAGATAGGTCAAACAATGTTAGCTCCCGTGCAATTAATTACTTGGCCCTGGTCTTGTGGGCAAGGGCGTGGGTTTCGACGAACAAATTAACGAATTTGATAACCCCCGATGATAAAATAATGGGAGCTAACCGCGCGGAACACTCAAAGAATCAGTTATTTAATTAAAAATCAGAATTAATTTCTGCCCGCGAAAAGATTAGGCGCGAGTACATGCGAAGGAGATAATTATTTTCCGCGAAAAGTTGCAAGATAATTTCGGGCAGTAAGAATTAAGCGCCGAAACTTTTTAAGGAGAACAATTTCAAAGTTTGATAAACAGTAGATATTATATTACTTTTGAAAATTTTGAGAATTTTCAAAAATAATTCATTATTTAATGTTAGGGGGGCTGAAAAGTAATCAAAATTTATTCGATGAGCTCATAAACAGTTAGTATTGTGTCGAGACGCGGTTTCGCAACCACATAAGTAATAAAATACCGATACGGGAATATTCTGCAACTAAACAAGTGTCATCAGTGGTTTAAAAAGTTTAAAGATGAAAATAGTAATCTCAAAAATGTCTCACAAAAAGGACGACCCTAAGAATTCAGGATCATCTTCGTCACATAGTAAAATTCTCCAGGTAATTTGGATTCCTCGTGAATCGACGGCGTACCATCTGCGCGTCTCTTTTGTCTCGGTATGAGGCCGATCTGTTTTTGTGGTAGTAACTGAGAATTGAGTGCTATACATTAATTATGTACAAAAAAACAATGGCTTTCTTCTGGAAAAATGACTGTTCTGACCCCTTGACCATCCCTAACAATAAAGAAAGTCCTGGTTTGTGTTTGGTGGGATTTTTCTAGAATTATACACTATGATTTGCTTGAACCTGGACAGTGTATTGTGAACAAGAGCTCATAAAACAACGATCTGTTTTGGTGAATAACAATAAAAAATCCTTCAACACGATAACGCGAGGCCTCACCTTGCAAAAATAATTTTGGAAAAAATGAGGGAGCTTGGATTGGAACTTTAACTCATCCATTCACAGGATTTCACGTCTCATTACCACATTTTCAGATCCTTAGAGCATCATTAAGAGGTAAAAAAAATAGTAATATTGGAGAAGTGAAAACACACTTCAATGAAAAATCGAAGGACTTTTTTAAAAAGGGAATCGAACATTTGCCTTTACGCTAGCAAAGCGTTAGAAAATAATGGAAAATATTTTGTTGATTACTATGTATTTAAATTGTTTTAAATAAATTTTGATTGCTTTCCGGTCCTCCTAATATTAAACGTTAGTAGAGCGTCGAGCTAATTTTCTCGGGATAGAGAGGTGTTGAAAAAAATTGCGATAATTTGTGTATTCAATTTTGTAGAACGTACCACTTCTCAGAGGGTGCTAAGTGGCAAGACTCCGTCGTAAAGTAATTAATTCTTCAGAAACACCCGGTAAGGAAGTTGTTCGGGGCCGGAAAAGCGCCAGAGACACGGCGGGCGCAAAAAAACGAAACGTGCGAAAATATCTCTCTAAATTAATTTTTAATGCGGATATTTAATTCTTTTTCGGCGAGAGGATGATTCGTCACAATGGGAGCGAGTTAATGAAGCGGAGGCGGAGGGATGACCTCACGAAAATATGGAAACAAAATCGGTCCGAGACAACTGGGTCAAGTGAGACAGGATTAATGGAAATCACTTCATCCTTTCTGCGCTCGCTTCCTTATGAAAAATTAACTCAACAATACGTGACTTTCGACTTGACGTAATTTTTCTCGCCGAGGGTAGTTCCCGCGCGGAATAATAATTTTCCGATCACATATTTTCCCGCGGAGAAAATAAATCTTTTCATCCGCCCGAATAAAAAGAACTCTATTTATTTCCAGATATAAATATTTTAACGCTAGAATAATATTTCTAAATAAAATTTCGGCGGGCTATTCATGTATTCTAATACAAAATCAATCGAGAGATGAATAAATACGCGTATATAGATCCAAAATATAGTTTGTATCCGAAGAACTGCTACTCTAGAGGGCTTATACACGTTTCTAGCTAAGCCTCCCGAATTTATTTGCAAATAAACTATAAATCATTGCGAATTACGATCCAAACATATTTCAATCACGGATGACAAACGAAAACAAACACCGGAAACTGTCCGAAATTCGAACCGCTGTCATTTAGTTTGTCGAAACGTCGTCTACGTCCAAATATTTGCAGATCGTTTAATGCGAATCTCAATTTATGCGGACGTTATTTATCATTTTATTTATTTTGATCGCGATTCAACGTAAACAAATGGCGCGTTTGTCGGCGCGCTCAATTTTTTGGCAGCGTGTACTTACGTCGTTTCGGTAGCGAGCCGCTCGATTAATCACTGTCACTGTTTTTGTGAAATGTCACCCGGTAGATCGCGACGCCCGCGGGCAAGGAGAAGAGTGGGGCGAGTGAGGCGAGTGCGCGACGCCGCAGCCTCTGTGCCACTGAGGCGGCCGGCGCCGGCAGATAGCGCCGCGACGCCTCGCGCCTGCGCCCTCCACCCCTCCGCCCCTCTGCCCAGTGCAACCACTTGCAAACTCGAAACTGGCATTATGTAATGCTGGAAAGCCACCGGTTTTCGAGGGGAAGCCTTTTGCGTTCTTGTCTGAGATATTGTCGCAGCGCTTCGGCCGTGGATTGCGACGAGGGTCGACCTCCAAGTGGCCTCTGAACGAACCCATGCTCTGCATTGTTCGAATACTAAACTTCTAAAGTTACTCGCGGCTCGCGAAGAAACAATAGAAACGTTTCAATCGTTATCAAAACTTAACGATAAATTTTCATAGTGGAAAAAGTCATTTTTGTTTTAAATTCTGCTGAAAATACCGATGAGTTTTCAGTAAAAACTTGATGAACCGAACTCTATAGTTTCTATTTCATTTATTCTTAGTAAAAATGTCAAGTCGAGAGATTGAGGAGATCCATTTACGTAAGATTTGGCCAAAAGAAGCAACCCAGACCATTTCCAAAATTAATGGAGACGTCTTAAAACTTCGAAAATGCCATAGATTATTCAAAAAATTACAAGTGATGATAGAGAATTAAACGATAAACTAATATCAGGACGATCTCTAAAGCTGGATGATGCTGCTTTGAATTATTTTGTGCAATCCGACCCTCGCAAAGCCATAAAGGAATTATCACAAGTTCTCGGCTGTCCCTGGTCAACAGTAAAAGACCATTTGAAAAGCATCGGTTAAAAAATACCGCACAAACTTTTTAGGTATAAGATCGATCCATTTCTAAGAAGAATTGTTACTGTTGATGAAAAGTGGGTGCTGTACAACAACCCAAAGAGAAAAAACGACCACTTTCTTCAAATCAAGTACCAGTATCAACCTCTCGACCATCATTAGCCTTAAAAAGAATACTTCTACGTGTTTATTGGAATATTTTGGGGGTAATTCATTATAAATTATAAAAAAACTTCATAAAGATTTAAAGCTGAAGTTTTTTTTTAAATATTTAGAAAGATTTAAGGTAAAACTGTTAAAAAGCGATCAGTTTTGATAAATAACCCGAGATTTAACGCAAGAATGTCACAGGAAAAAAATAAGGAGTTGGATTTATAAGTTATACAGCATCCATATTAATCACCAGATATTCCGTCTTTAGAATTAACCAGAGGTTCCCAAGCTTTTTCGGTTTACGGCTGCCTTAAAACACGAGATTTTTCCGCGGCACCCTTAATACATCAGATTTTTTTCAAAATTTTTGACCTTCTTGAGAAAAACGAGTTCAAAAATTTCGAGAATTGGGAATTCCAACAAATTTGCCGAATTGTTTAATTGAATATTTCGCGGCGCCCTAATGACGACACCGCGGCTCCCTAGGGAACCGCGGCTCACACTTTGGGAAACCCTGGATTAAACTATTTTAAATCATTATGGCTTATCTCGGATACCCCCATCATTTCAAATCAAGATATTAATGAGTTCTTCATAATATATTGACATTTTTTTAAAAAAATGGATTATTCTAAGAACAAAAATAGTTAACATTTATGATGTATTTTTTAACTAATCAATATGAGGCGTAAATGACAACGCTAACGGTGATGTCTCGACGTAAACTGAGCTCTGGCAGCAAGTGTTACTCGCACGTTTCACTCGCACTCGGCACATCCTACCGCATGCGATCGAGAAAAAACATCATGCGCGTGCAGTGAATATTGTTGTTTTTATTTTTTTTCACAATCGCAGACAATAAAGATCAATGATTATTTATAATAATTACTCATTAGATCTTTTTTAGACAAACACAAAAAATATAATATGTAAGATTTATTTTAAAAGAGTTATTCAAGAAAAATCAAACACTTCAAACTATCAAACATCAACAATTATCTAAGAGAGGAAATAAAAAAGTTAAAATATTATATAGAACAATATAAATTACCATACATAGTAATATGTTAAAAAAAAATGATTAGCGGCTTATCTTAAAGTTATAAGATGCAAACACAGATTTAGACGGATAAGAGGTTTCTGTAAGACAATACATAATAATACTGGAGAAGAAATAGCCGAGAAAGATTCTTTAAAATGGTTAGAAGTAGATGAAGGTGGCTCTGGTTATCACAACATTTATTTATTTATTTATTTATTTGACTACGATGGATGAATGACATAACAGAAAGATTCCAAAGCGCCATTCATCCATATAAAGATTTGATAAAGATTCGATAAACATTCCAAAGACTCTAAAGATGCAGCGGGAATTAATCTCTCACACTAATATTCCCTCAAGTGTCGAGCCAGGTTAATTTTTAATACTATTTCAGTTGGATTGAAATTTATATTAATTGTTTTATATAAATATTTATTCAAAACAGGATAGATGGCAATTAATTATTTAAATCCAACGCGCCAAACTACCCTCATAAATATTATTTTTATAAACTTGGATGGATGTCTTCCTCTTATATACCGTATGGCCAGTGTTAAAAAAATTACCTGAATTCATAGTTTTCGCCGGACACCTATCCGACTACTAACGTAGCGATTAACTTGCATTATCGAAATATAGTTATCAGTGAAAAAATCACATCTCAACGATCTATTATAATATTCTATACAATAATAACCCCGATAGCGCGAAAGTTGGGACCGCGTTAGTGGAACAACGCGTTATCGGGATAATGAAGTACATACAAAATTTAGAGTTAAGGAGATTTTGCAAAAAAAAACAAATCTGCTAAAACTAAGAACAATGATGAACAATAATAAGATTTTATTAACGTTTTTGTAATTCACTTTTTTACAAATAAAATGTATTTTCGGTAAAAATGGGTTTGTTTCATCATTATTTAAAATACTTATAGAAATTTCACTAGCCCTATATCGTGCCATTTATTTTCTAAATAAAAAAAAACCTACCTACATAACGGACTTTCGGACTTATCGAACCCCCCCTCCTCCCCTCATCCGCATTAGTCCGTTAAATCGAAGTTGTATTGTATTTAATATCGTCTCCATTGATTAATACTATTTATAGTTTGTTTGATATGTCGAAATATTACAGTATACATTACTCTCGTGTATTTGCTGTGATTAATTGAAGCTGGGTTCACTCGGTACTTGGATAGGTGATCTCCAGGGAATATAGTGTGTCTCTGATCAACGAAAGAATATATGTGAGAGTCCCAAAAAAATAATAGTGAGAAATTTCTAAACTTAGATCGCCGTTCATTTATATTTTATAAGCTTATTATTAAAATATTCAATGATTTATAACCTCGACAACAAATGCGAAAAAATTATTATCATAAATCAGTAGTATTGAACCTTTTTGTTATTTATTAAATTTATTGTTGTACAGCGGAAACAATTGATTTGCGATTAAACATATTTATATTATTTATACAGTGGAACCTCTCATAACTAGCATAATTCGTTCCAGAATCTTGCTCGTTGTGTGATACACTCGTTAAGCGAAACTAATTTTTTCATATAAATCAATATAAAACACGATAATGCGTTCCATGCGAAATATTTTTTTTAACGTTTATTCAAATAAAATTACATGCTTATAAATTGTTAAAAGATCACCAAACAACTCAGATAAAACATTTTAAAAATCTTAAACTAGCCCATTATTAATTAATTCTATGACAAATAATTAACACTTTACTGTCATCTAGACATTTGTTTTGAAATTTTAAAATTTGCGAAATGACACCAGTTATCATTGAATATGTTTGTAGCACGCATAGCCACCTCCTTATTAGTGACGATGCTTCTCAATGTACGATGAAACAGTTTCCATTTTCAGCATTTTATTGGTGTCAGAAGATTGTTTCTCTGCTACTAGCACTCAAACTCCTTCATAACTTCTTGCTGTGAATACATGATCCAACACACACAAGATACGTTTGTGACTTCCCCTTTCTGCGTCACTCGTTATGCGAAATGACGCTCGTTAAGGGAGCATTTTTGTTCACTTTTTTTTTGCTCGTTATGCGAATTACTCGTTATGCGAGGTGCTCCTTAAGAGAGGTTCCACTGAATTTATTTTATTAAAAATTATATTAATAATATATATATTCATCACTATTATAAAGTCCAGGTAGAAGGTTCTCCAACATAACTAACCTTCTTCTATATTACAGGCAAAGTTATCAATAAATTCGGTAGGTTTAAATTGGTAGACATTTATAATAGTCTGATTAACTTGAAAATGAGAGTTTTTTCGAGTGCAGGAGATTTTTTAGAGACTTAAAGCCTCTAGCAGCTTATGAATGTATGATTCTGCATTTGATCTTATCATTATTATGTATTTATTTATTTGACTACGATGGTTAGTCAAATAAATATAAAGGCATAACATGTAAAGATTCTAAAGATGTAAGGAAAATGAGTCTCTTACACAAAAATTCTCCCCAGTGTCAAACCACGACACTGGGTATTTTTAATATTATTTCAGTTGGATTAAAATTGATATTATTTGTTTATAATTATTTATACTATTAAAAGGTCGTCATCAAAGACTAAAATCTGTCCGGGGTTTGTCTTTCAAGATTTCAAGTCAAGGTCAATTTTCAAAACATCACATGACGAATATGTACTTTTTGACTCTCCCTTTTAAGGATTAGAGACAACACTTTAATGTAACATACACCTCCCAGAACAGATGTCAAGAGGTTCGACCTAATAATACTTGATAAAAAAAAATGCAGAATTTTCATTTTTCTGAAATAATCTTTTATTTATTCTTCCATATTAATTTTTCTCATTTTAAAATCTGACCATCATAATTTTTTCCGACAAATACAAAAGCTGAAACTCTTTGACTGTACGGTTTTAAAACAAATATTCTTTCCACATTTTTCATATAAATTGACGACAACATATAAATTGTTTCGTCAGCATATTTCGCTAGTATTTTTATAAATATTATAGCAGTTATGGGGTTAAATTCAGCTACACAAAATATAATATAACAAAGATATTATTAAACTATAGAAAGTATATCCCTCGCATATTCCATAAAACGAAATGAAAACCGTTTGAATGAAAAGCATAAAGAAAATCCCATGTAAGATTTCAGAATCATTTAACCCTTTTACTCCGAGATAATTTGGCTTAGTAAATAACTCCCTCGAAATTTGGGGAAAAATTAATATAATACTATTTTTTTAATATAATATTATGTATATTGAGTACCACATTTTTTTTATATTTTCTCGAAAAACTCTTTTAACCGATCCGTCGCGGCAGCTCGAAACCAAAGGCGCGGCCCGTTGGGGTCTATTTTGTATGAAAATAGACACCAGCATTTCAAGTCAAGATATTTATTTATTCTTCACCAATATCTGACTTGAAATGCAAAAAAATGTGTTATTTTAAGAATAAAAATAGTTATTCGTGGTATGCTTCATAATTTGCTCGGTATTTTTGATTTTGTTTTCTAATCAATATACGCAATATTTAATCAATATTTCTAATCAAGACGCGTATGTGACGCGACTGAGACACTCGCACTTGCACATGCGCCATGTTTTTTCGCGCTCGCATCCCGTACGGAGCGATAAAAAACATCTCGCCTATGCTAATGAAACGCAAATTGTTGTTTTTATAATTTATAAACGTCAATAATTATTTATATTTATTCTTTTTATACTTTTATATTTATTATATTATTTATTTTATTATATTTATACTTTTTTTGACAAATATGTTTTTTTCGAGAAAAATCAAAAACTTAGGGTCCCAAATAGGTATCGGCACAGCCTCGGTTAGTATAAATCCTACATGTCCCAAACTTATTTGTCTATATAAGTCTAAAAAATAAATATTATTAATAATCATTGACCTCTGCAATTGCGAAAAAGAATAATAACAACAACAAGCTGTTGCCAAGCGCGCGATTTTTTTTTCTCGCTGGCATCCGGTACAATGTGCCAAGTGCGATTGAAACGTGCTATTAGAGCTGAATCTACGGCAAGACATCACCGAAAGTGTTTTTATTTACGCGTCATATTGATAACTTAAAAAATCCAAATTATGAAGCATATCATGAATAACTATTTTTATTCTTAGAATGATCCATTTTTAAAAGTGATTGATAGAGAATTCATCGATATTTTGACTTGCTTGGGGTCTCTGAGAGACCCCCTTCGGATGACGCCAGTCAAAAACATGTCGTGATGTTTCGTGACCACGTCCACGTGGAGGCGCCGACTGCGAAAAAACAAGTTCCATAAAATAAACTATATTTTTTCGTAAAATTCAGTAATAAATCTAAAAATTACAAACGGGAAGTGATGAAATCATCAGTATTTTTATAGTAGTCCGATCGTCAAATTCTCGCGGCACTGGTTTCTGGTATACGTTTCACTCGCACTTACGGCACATAGTATCAGTAGCTAGGGAGAAAAACCATCGAGTCGGAACTTGTTTGGTCTTAATCGATGCTTCCATGGACCCCCAACCTTGCATGTGGGCGTGGTCTCGAAACATTGCGACTTGTTTTCAACTCTCGTGTGTAGAGGACCTAAGTTATATCATGAATAACTATTTTTATTCTTATAATAATCTTGTACCCCAAGCATTTGATTATTCAAAAATATATTTATTCATCAATATCTTGATCTGAAATGCTTGGGGTCTAATTCCATTATAAATAAAACCCCTTTCGGACAACGCGGTTGTTTTCAAGCCACCGCAGAGTGGGACGGATCATGAATTCTGCCTCTGAGCTCCCAAAAATCTGTAACTTCTTTTCCATTTTATCTAGACTTATGAAATTTAGAATACATATAGCTGAAGATATATTCTTCAATAAAAAATAATAAAATTTAAATTTATATTTTTAAATAATATTTTTAAAAATATTTCAAAATAAGATATATGAAAATTTTACATTTATGCCATATTATTCTGTATAATTTTGTATATTAAATAACCAGCGTTATTTATTAAGTAAAAACCAATATTTTTATAAATAATGAATAGAAAAATACAATATTTCATGATATATAAAAAAAATGTTTATTATTTAATTACTATTACTGTAAATTTATTATTATAAAATTAATTGAATATGTGTTGTCGAACAAATATATACGGTTCATTTTTAACTATTCGGAAAATATTTGTATCTATTATTTAGAAATTTCCATGAAATTTTCCCAAGTATATACAATTTAAAATTGAATTTATCCGGCACGGTGGATCCACGAGGAGAGGCCCTCGTACCAAACGCTAATCACGTCCACCATTGCGTTCATTCGACTGATCCTTAATAATTTGCTTGTCTTGTCCACATGTCTCCCCCGACCATCCTCATCTCACGGACCACCTCCTCAGTCTACGCCCCCGGCATACACATGTCATGCGTGACGTCATACCCGTTCAAGTGTTCAACTAAAATTTAAGCCAGACATGATTTGGTAAACAAACTAGCCGGCTAGGTCTAATTAGGCGAAATCCTCCGGGTTTTGCGGGAGGATGAAAACAAAAACATGTTTTCAGTTTTCCATTTGAAATTTCAAAAGAGACTAAAATATTGTTTGTCCGCTGATCCCCTCGGGAGGGCTCTGTTCAACTACGAATCGGTCCAGAATAAAACTACATAAGCATACTATGATATATTTTTTTGCAAAAAAAAATACATTTTAATTTAAAAAAAAAAATTTTCAACATATAGGGCTCATAATCTTTGGATAACTTCATTATTTATTTATTTAGGTGTTCATATATTCCATATGTATGTACATATGTACGATGCGAAGAGCCATTGTGCAAATATTTAGCGGCTTGGTCAAGTTGTTTGTTTGGTTTAAATTTGTTCGTCGATTAACAGATGTCGCACTACGGCCTCGAACACTGCTATACAAATTAGTTCGGATCGGTTGGGCCCTAATATGGCCCGGGGACGAGGGGCGGGGGAGGGGGGCCGCGGTTAGTTCCGGCCGGAAGTAAACAACCCCGTGGCCCATCGAAAACACTCAACCGTTATTAATAAAATCAGCAAATAAATTCGAGCAGACATCATTATTGCGCTGTAAATGCAATCTTGTTTATTTACACTAATCCCTGGATTTACACGGTTGATATATATGTTTGTCGTGTTTCTGTATTTTTTTAGATCCCTTTCTTGTAAATATTTACTTGATTTGAATTAAAATACGCATGGAGGTGATATTTAACATTTTTCAGGTTATATATTTTTAAACTCTATAAATATGAAGGATATACATATAAAAACCACTAAATTCATCTCTTAAATCTTCGTTTGCAACCAATCTACTTTAACCCTTTATAGGGTAAAGGCTGAAATTGGTTAATATATTAACCAGTCGCTTTAAACTCTATATTTCCATGAGCGTCCATAGAAATGTCAACCTTAGTAACGTAATATGTTGTCGAAATATTCCTTTGGTTAATTTATTGTTGTTGACAATAAGTATTGTCAATAACAATAAAATCCAAAATAATTAATTTGCCCTATAAAGGGTTAAACGCTTCTGCGCTATAAGTCATGGAAATATAATCGAATTCCATGAGGATCTTCAGCTTCTTATTATTGAATTTGAAGAATTGTCTTGATATAGCAGTGTCTTTTTAATTTCTATAACCAGATATAAATGGCTTAAATTTTTCTGTAAGAACTGCCCCATAAACATCAACATTATTTTTTTACGAATCCGAAACGTTCAAGCTCTTATTGAAAAAATAACATATAAATGTTATTCGAAAGTCTCTGGCACCAAGATTTTACGCTTATCAATAAATTTAAATTAAGAGATTAAAAAAGCTTAGGAACAATACCATAGATAAAAAAAAATACAATGTTTACTCTACTGTGTCCTGGAAATAGTAGAAAAATAGCAAAAG
This sequence comes from Philopotamus ludificatus, assembly GCA_022495035.1. Taxonomy (NCBI): domain Eukaryota; kingdom Metazoa; phylum Arthropoda; class Insecta; order Trichoptera; family Philopotamidae; genus Philopotamus; species Philopotamus ludificatus. The sequence continues at coordinate 57,347 of JAGXCT010032655.1, forward strand.
TTAAATACTTCAGTTAAATCGATGTAACTCTGATACCATTTAAGTTACGTCAATATTTTTTTTTGTTGTGTTCAGAAAGCCTATCTCTATGTAAAAAAAATAATAGTTGAAAACTTCTCAAAGTGTGGCCTGCGTATCAATGAAATATAAATGATTTTGGTTTAACATCAGCGCCAACGAGGACTCGAAATCGCGTCCCCCGTACTTCTACGTTTGCCCGCGAGGACGCGTTTTCGAGTCCCCTGGACCGCAACGAGTTAACATTAAATATATCTACATATTCGACCAAGTGGTTGAGCAGACTAATAGCTCTGGTTATCGGAGAGTTTCCGATAGCACCTGTCCTTACATTTGGCGGAAGAAAAAGTTCACGCGAACGAGCTCGATGGTAGTGAGGTGGCACCCATAAGGGCAACTCGCACAGTACAAGGGGGTTATGTACTGCGCCAATCGACAGCTTGAAGAAGTGCTTTGACAAGTAAATCGACCTTCTTTTCTCAAGGACTACATACCCCAGACAGCCCTGTGCCCATACGCTGGGGTATAAACTTAGATAAAATCCAAACTTCCTCATGTAGATATATCTAAAATATTTCTTCTGTATCTTCTCCAATCTGAGGGAATTCAAGGCGTCATAAGGCGCCCATATAATGGAACCTGATTCAAGCAAGCTCCGAACCAATGCATCGTATATACTCATATGACTAAGGTGCTACGTATCTGATGAGAATTTCTCAAGACGAAGCCCAACATTCTTGACGATCGCATACACACGTCCGATACATGTAAACTAAACTTTAACTTAGAATCAAACAAAATACCAAGATCTTTAATAGACGATTGCGTAGGAATAGTTACTTTCCCAAGTCTGTTATTAAAGATGATGGACTCCTTTGATCTAGAAAGTGTCATTGTTTGACATTTTCCAATACTTAATGGAAAACGATTTAATATTGACCAATCGCGCAAAGAATCAATGTCTAGATGCAACGAAAAACACTTTAATTCACGAATAAATAAAAAAACAAGTTTTTCATAAAGTTATTATTTTATTCAATTAATTGTATATTAAGACACAATTCTTTTCAATTATTTAAATTTCATATCTAAATGATGATGATGATTGCGTATGGCTTTTACTTTGCCATTCTTCGCATGCTCGTCGTTGTTGGAGTTTCCTCCCCCATTTTGGAGCACACCAAGAACAACATTAGTTAGCTACGTAATCCTAGGTAGTTGATCCATTAGTCTTTTGGAGGAGCAGCGTCCTCTTTGGGCCAACAGACCAACATTGCACTTAGCTAAATAGTATAAAACAGCCGCCGGGAGTGGCATTGCTTTGCAAAGAGGTTCCTAGTCGCCACTACGGCATGGGAATAGAGGACCAATGGAGCGAGTTTGGCATGACTTAGTAATGGGTAACGGCTCAAGGAACTATCCTGGCATTTGCCTTTGAATGGCTAGGGAGCCGGGTCAACCTAGCCCGGGATAGTAAACCAGTTACTGGTGACAGAGATACAAAGAACTGTTTCTAGATACCTCTACGTGGTTATTCTATAACATGTGTATCTACAGACCTTGACGTGATTAATTCTAAGCATGCTTTAAGTCTTAAGCAGTTATTAGTTAGTCAGCAGGTTAGGGTTTTCCTTCCCAGGGCACACCGGCCCTGCGGTGGGGAATCATGCCAGGTGGTATCCATGCTCCGTCGTAAATCTGGAGAGGTAATCTGAGTTTGCAACAATTAGCCCTACTACGTTGATCTGGTAATTCTTATTGAGGGGCTTAAAGGTAGGGCCATGGCCAAGCAGATCGGGGGTAGAAATGAGTAAGGGAATGAATGATGTAAATAGCAGGGTGGACCAAAATGAGAATTCTGAAAATAAGAAGTAAGAAGCACTTAAATGTATGTACTATTACGTGCGTACATCTTCTACCGTGTTGGTATCGAATTTTACCCTCTCGACTGTGAGGAAGAACTGGTGAGAAATCCGTTAAAGACCATGTACGTATTTTTGCACTGTTTTGTTGGGTACTTATCGGAATTCAATTGGGCCCCTGGTCAACTCTATGCAAGTTTATGTTGACTGTAATATAAAAATGTAATGAGAAGCTGCTATTTTAATGCTATAGTAGATAGTTGTGTTTCGTTTCTGAAAAAATCATGGCAACCCCCCCCCCCTAGATATTCTGAATCCCTGTGTAATTCGTAGGAAAGTTATAATACAATTTGTCGATTTTTTTTCCTACAACTTCTATGTCGAACCACACTAGATATTTCATTTTGACCATTTTTTGGGCATAATGTTACTTGGAATAAAAATAAACGTATTAACAAATGTTAAACCGTGCCAATCGAGGTCTGAGTGTAAAACGACGTCTGCAATTTTACACCAAGCATATTTTCCAAAACAAAGAACTTAAATTACATACCTCACACGGTACCGCGAATAATAAAATATTCATAAAATTGCGAGACGCCATAGTGTGTGTCAAACGAGTGCGAAAAGGACGACGCGACCCAAATTATATTTACCGCGCGGAACAGTGTTGCCAGCATAATCTTCTGAATTTTATTCGGTACACCATGAACATTTACCGGTGGTAAATATTAAAGTAACCGCATGTCTTGAGGCCATAGCCAAAATTGGAGCCGTGGCCTCTGCTCCGTGAAATTTGTTTTAAATTGATTTACCTCGACGCCAATCCATCAAACACAATAAATGACACGTGTACGTGTGTGTCTGTGCACGTGCAAATATTTTACGGTATTAAAATTAAACGGTGTGTTATGAATTTGATACGAGTCCTGCATGAAACGAACGGTATTATCTCGCGAAATGTGAAAGAGGACTTTTTTTGCAGAAAAAATGGCGGCGTTTGTTTCGAAATATTTACATTCACATGGTTTTATCTAAAAATATGCGGTTTTTTAATAATGCGGGATGTATAAATGCAGTTGACCTTATTGGATAAATGCTTTATCGTTGATGTTTTACTAATTGTAATTATGAAACATGTATTCAAAACTTTTGGGCCAAAATTAAGACTGCTATGATGCATTTGCCTCCGTATTCATCAGACAAGACTCTCTGCTACTACTTCTTATTCCAAAATTTATAAAAAAAAGCACGAAAGTACGATTTTTTATCTAGAAAAAATTCCCAGTATTTTTTTTAATACATAATCTATCATATCTTAAAAAAAAAACGATAAAAATAGTATTTTTAGCAGTTAAACTATGATATTTTAATATATATATAATATATTCCATACATAAATATCAAAAATAATATTTTATATCACAATCCCGTATATATTTTATAACCGTGGGCCATAAACACGTACGAATGAATTTTCATTAAAAATTCGCAATAAAATACACGCGAAATTACCTACGCCAGACACGTCAAAAATCGCTTGCTCTCGCCAAATTGTCAATATAAATATAAATAAAATCGCAATATACAATTTATGTGTCTGATGTTTAATATTAAATTCGAATATTCGAATAATGAACACGTGCGTAAACATCTTGGGTTCGTATATCAATATAAGAGCCGACGTAAATGTAGCATCGGTGGTTCAGTGGTAGAATGCTCGCCTGCCACGCGGGCGGCCCGGGTTCGATTCCCGGCCGATGCAATCTTTTTTTGCTCTCCATTATTTTTTATTTTTTTTATTAAATAGATAAAAATATGCTTAATAATATAGAGAATTTTTCTTATTTAAAAAAGCTCAATTAGCTTATATACATAATTAAATTTAGTAGTATTTTACGTGCATTATACGCCCATACATCCCTAATAACCTAAATAATAATAATATAATATTTAATGCATTTATTGAATGAATTGCTTATATTTAATTTAATAATACATTTAATAATTTTAATAGAAAATAATTATAAAAAAAAAGGTTTTCGATCCTGCCAGGATTCGAACCTGGAATCTTCTGATCCGTAGTCAGACGCGTTATCCGTTGCGCCACAGGACCACATGCGGGAGCGCCCCTTACTTACAACCTTAAACCTTATTATACGAATTTTCATCGTGTAAATTTTCACAGTGCGAATAATTCATGCGCAACTTTTCATACGGCGCTCATATATCTAAAATTGCGAAAAATCGAATTTGCGCTAATCCCAATACGTGAGGTTCGACGGCCAGACACATAATTCAATATCGGATCAGTCTACCATCGCGTTTAATCGCAATCCGATAATTTCGACGCCATAAAAAAAAACAAAATGGCGCTCATAATGTCGAAGGGGCGAAAGTCGGTCGCGTTAATAGATTTTTGTTTCTGGTTTAGTGCCATCTCGCGTGTTTAGTGGCTTATTTTTCCGTGTTAAATTACAATTTAGTGGCTATTAATAAGTCACGTGGCAACAACAGATCAATTTGGTGGCGCTGCCAGTGGCTTTATCTGTTTTTTTTGTTGTTGTGTGACTGCTACCTGTGTTGGTTTTGTTGGCACGAAAATACTTCCGGTGTAGCTCACGCTTTGTGTCGGAACGAGCCGCTTGATTTATTTTCATAGAATGCAGTTAAGATGCTAAATATCATAAAAATAAGGTTAAATGTCGGACGTATTTTTAGGCAATCGCATGTGTGAGCTGACCTCGATATTTATATATATATTTAAGACACTGCCATCTGTTATCTACCTTAATCATAAACGCCATTAGACAATGTGATATACAGTGTACTCTCGATTATCCGTGCATGGATTATCCGGTTTGCGGATTATCCGTGCCTGAAAAAAATATTTTGATTGATTTTCTATTATGATTATAAAGACGCATTAATGAATCGCGATCTTGAATATGTGCGTTGTTTGAACGAAATACGCATAGGGACACACAGAAACGTCGCCCTGCCATTAATTTCGATATTTATTACCCATATTTGTGAGCTCTCGGGACTTCGTTTGTTCTAAAAAATCTAACGTTCCACGAGAATCTTCGGTCCTTTCAAATGTCTTTCGTAGTTTGTTTATTCAGTTGAACATACCTGGCAGTGAAGAAGTGCGATGTGCTTTACAGAGCAGATTTTTTTCATTACACACGTATGTTTGATTATTTTAATTTCTTTCTGTGATATTATTTTTCTTGTTATATGTATAATCTCAAAAGTTATATTTTGGCTCTACATCGTACGTTTTAAAAATGGAGAAAGAGCGATTAACAAAAAAGCGAAAATTGTACTCACGATAAAACATAAACTTACATTAATTGAGAGATTCGAAAAGGGAGAATCCACGTCAAAACTTTCCGAAGAATATAGAATTGGTATTCAAACTGTTCGAGATATAGTCAAACAAAAAAATAAGTTAGAGGCGTTTGCTAGAGATTGTGATAGTTCTGAGTATGAAAACGTCGACATTCGAATATTTGAATGCAGCCATGTTAATATGGTTCAATCAAAAACGAGCAGAGGCCAAAAAAAAGAGCAATTAGCATTAGTATGCATCGAAGCAGCAAAACATTTCACGAGGATCAAGGAATTAAAAAGACAGCACCTCGTCAGGCTGGATGACGAGGTTCAAACAACGACACGAGTTCGTCAGCTTACGATTCAGGAGAACGTCTCAGTTAAAATTCTGAAGCTGCTGACGAATTCTGTGTCGGAGGCCTAAGAATATTTGCAAAGAAATTTGCAATCTGATCAAATTTATAATGCAGATGAAACTGGCTTGTACTGGAAGTGCTTTCCAACAAAAACGCTAGCTTCGATGAGAGAAAAGTCCGCTTCTGGACATAAATCGTCTAAAGAAAGAATAACTGTTATGTGTTGTGGAAATGCATCAGGAACTCATAAAATGAAACTTTGTTGATTGGAAGAAGCAAAAAACCACGATCAGTTAAAGGGAACTGAAGAATAGAAATCTTCCGTCGATTGTTATGGTCAGAAAGGGGCATGGATGGACAGGGGAAATTTTCGAAGGATTGATTCAAAAAGAGAATGGGTCCCAGAAGGGCGGTTATTTTTTTTAAAAAAACTAAAGGGATTGCCACAGAAAGCAATTTTGTTATTAGATAATGCTCCTGCTCATCCGAATGAAAGCATATTGAAGACAGACGATGGGCTTATGATTACAAATGTTTGCCCCCCTAATGTTATCTGATTCAACCATGGACCAAGGTGTTATATCATCAATGAAACGTCTTTATCGTCAAAAACTACAGAAAACTCTTGTCGAGGAAGATGATAATCTGATCAATTTTTGGAAAAAAATGACGGTATTGGATGATATACATGGGATAGCACAATCTTGGTCAAAAGTAAAACCTAATAACTCTCGTAAACACTCGTTCGATCATGGAGAAAGATTCTTCCTGACATAAAAACAGATTTAATGGATTTGGAAGAGAATGAAGAAAATTTTGTATCTGAAATGTGTGGATTATTGGAAAATTTAATTTTTTTTAAAGACGTGGATATGGAAAACATAGAGGAGTGGCTCAATCATGATTTAAATGATTCAGGCTTTGAACACATGGACGATCCTAATATCGTTTCTCTTGTTACTCAAGAGGAAGAAAATGACATTAATACTATAAGCGAAGAAGATACCAGTGGTTACGTTAGTCATGAAAAGGCATTGAATTGTATTGAAACATTATTAGATTAGATTACGCCGAACAAAGGGAGACTGACTATAATGTAATAGCTTTAGAATATTTCGAAACAAAAAAATAAGAGGTCGATAGAAAATCTCAAAAATAAATGAAAATATGAATTTATCCGTGTACATATAAAAGTATACTTTTTTATATTTTTAAATTCGTATATATGATAAAACAATATATTTTTACTTATTTGTTTGTGTTTTCTTGATAAATAATGAATATAAAAATAATGTGTTAACAATTTGTGTTGTGTATATGATATTATATTCGAAAATAAAATAAAAATTTGATGATTCGGATTATCCGTGTTTCTCGACTATCCGTGTTCATCGTCCCCAGCATTAACCCGGATAATCGAGAGTGCACTGTAGTCGTAATAAATAATTAAAAGCAATTCCAATACGAAATTAGCCTAAATTAATAATACTTGATTGTTGGACATAAAAAAAATGTTTAATAAACGTCCCTTTTGGGGCCCCATTTGTTAATCTACCTGTCGTTGCAATGGTCAGATTACCATTTTATATAATATGATTTAAATAATGCAACAAAAAAATAGTAAACGACAGTGTTGATTGAAAAAATTAAGCCTCGAATCGAATTTCGAGGGCAGTGAAAGTGATTAATTATATTTTGCGTATAGAAGTCAAGGCAAATAAGATCCAATTTATTTAACAGGTCCGTGTAGATTCGATTATGTCGAAACTTGTTCGAATCTGAAGAGATATCGATGTGTATTAAATGTATGTAATAAAATGTGTAGGTAGCTAAAACAATGAATAAACCATGTCTTATGGTTAATAAGGCTTACAGGGGCTCGTATATTCCTTCATATAGAACGAGCCGCTCCTGTAAAAGAGTTTAAGCACTGCGGATCTGCAGCACCCCCTCACAAATTGAGAAAAAATATATTTTTATATATATACTTTATGCCAGCGTAAAGCCAGTTGTTCGATTCCCTTTTAAAAAAAAACAATCTGACCAGGTTCGAGCAATTCATGGTGTATAATTCCAGAAAAATCCCACTAAACACAAGCGAGGACCTTCTTTATTGTCAGTGATGGTCGAGGGATCGGAACAGGTACTTCTCCGGAAGAAAGGCATCGTTTTTTCGTGCAGGGTTATTGTATAGCACCCACTTCTCATCTCCAGTTACAATTCGCCGCAAAAACGGATTGGCTTCATACCGAAACAAAAGAGACGCGCAAATGGTACTCCGTTAATCAAGCGCCGTCTCTGTTTATTCATGAGGAACCCAAACTCCTTGCCTGTACAAATTCAACGAAAAAACGAATCGGCTTCATGCCGAGACAGAAGAGACGCGCAGGAACCCAAATTCCTTGCCCGTACAATTTCCAAAAACACGTTTTTATGGGTTGTTTAAAATTAAATCATATTATTACATAATTAAAAAATAAAATTACCTCCTTTTATCACGTACATATGCGTGGTTGACCGGGAAGTGGTTAAAGATTTACCATTTAATTTTTGGGATCGTGCTTTTCGTGCGACATCTTTGAGATACCTATTTCCATTTTTAAACTTTTTATACCGACGACACGTGTTAGTTTCAGAATATCCTCGTAAGAATCGGTATTTTTTTTCATTGTTTCGTTTGCCTTTATTCCTTGATTGAACCAAAATAGTATAGAACGACGTAAGTGTACTTCTTCTATTGATTGCCTTGTGACATCTTTTGTCCTTGGTAGAAAAAACCATAGCTTTAACGTAATAATATTTATTTATTTAGTTTTTGGTCCCCCTAATATATAAACATATTCATTATTGGAAATATATTAATATATTATATTTAATTTTTATAATTATAATATAGGTAATTTTTATCACTTCTCGTCGAAGAAATTTTGATTACTTTTCGGTCCCCCTAATATATGTATCTATTGATTATATATCAACATCATCATCATTTGCCAGCCACACGGCTCTCACTCGCTGAGGGCATGGGGTTTACCAAGCCACAAGGCTCTCACTCGCTAAGGGCATGGGGTTTACCAAACTCTCGAATGACAGTCGAGGCCAAAGGAACCTGGATCTCACACGTGACGTGAGGGCTTCCCTTTCGTGTCCATACCGCGGAGACCCAAGCCATCTTGATATGCGGTTTTTTGTAAAGAGTTTCACTCTCTTGGCTATTGCTGGCATTGGACGTACATCTTCTACCTTGTTGGTATCGGATCGCCGCAATAGCAATCCTTTCATCATGGGAAAGACCTCCTCAGAGAGGGGTCTCCTAGAAAGAAGGAAAAAGAGCGAAAGTATCGAGACTATTCCAATTATTGGTCAACAGATTAGGGTTTTCCTTCCTAGGGTATACTGACTCTGTGGTGAAAAATCCGTCAGAGACCAGATTTATTTATGCACATATGTGTACACAAACATGTACATATTTTTTCAGGGGTGCACTATTTTGTTGAGTATTTATCAAAGTCTTCTTCATTATTTTCTCTTCAGATCCATGGAGCACACTTTAAGAGAAAAATGTTTTCAAAATTTAATTATACAATAACTGTCCCTAATAATGATGGAAATATGAGAAAACATAAATCTTACATTACATCCTTAAAAAAATAGCTATTTCTTTCAGGTCTCCCTAATATTATTTTTATTCCACATGAAGATGAGCAAAGAAACACGTTTTTAATTCACAGTCTGTATATGTTCCATTATCAGAGGCCCCCAATCTTTGGGGCCTCAAACAAGCCACCAAGACTTAGTTTTGTTTTTTTTTCTTGGTTCCCTCCTCCCCAATTATATGCCACTAGGGCCCCAAAAACTCACCATCCGCCACTGTTCATTGCTACATTAAATATGAAGAATCGCTGTTTTCTTCGATTTCAACGGCAACGTATATCGTAAGCTTTTACTGCCACATCGTATTATGCCTGAGAGCCTCTGTATTCACCGGACATGGCTTATCTTTTATGTCAAATGCTGTTCATAAAACGCGCAATTTCATTTCGGTCGCAAAGGAGTCAGATTTGTCTTACAAATGTTTCACAATATCGATCACCTTATCGCCCATTGTTCTCACGAAGACCTCTGACCCCTGCCCTCGCCCCAAACCCTCAACACATACACTTGCTCCATTCGTTTAATTACACAATAATGGGGTCCTCGTTTACGGGCAGACAAGTAGACGGCCGGTCAACCAAATATAATTCGATTGCTGATCACGGTCTACCGTGTGACGATACAAAATTCTTAATGTAGGGACCCCAGGGGTCGGGGGTCAAGGGTCCAGCCCCACTCTTCCTCCACGTCCCATTCCCCCGTCCCAACCTGAATATCAAGCCATGACCCCGTATTGAATATTACGGGCTCTGATACAGCCGCCCTGAATGCCTGATTATTTGCCATTGTATCATCCCTCGGCCCGGGGATGGGGGATGAAGTATTTCTGGAAGGTATTTGCAATTTTATTAGGGGGATAAATTGTGGTTGAAATGCGTTCTAATTAAAGCAGTTATTTTTATATTTCTTGATAATTAATAATATTTTTTTTAATAAATATCCTATCGAATGCACAAATTTATTTTTGTTCAAATTTAATATCAGTCGACTGCATTCGTTCTGAATGAGGGACTCGGAGTTTTAATTGCGGTAAATATGGAGCCGGGGGAGGCTATGAAAAGTTTTCGAATGAAGAATAATTTCGCGGTTCATCCTCGCAAATGCTGCTTAATCCCCCCCAACCCCCGCCTCTCCCCAAACTTGTGCAAGTGGTCACACCCGAAAAGTTTTAATGAAATTTTAATTAATTTTATAACCACGCCAAAAAGCGGGAAGCCAACGCGTACTAAATTATGTATTCGAAATTTTGTGTGCACTATCGCAAATTATTTTTCGATCTTAACTTTTTGACGGGGCAGTAATTAATTGGACCAATGTGATGCACGGTTTCGCGAGCAAATGGCTCGGAAAATCAATCAGGGCCGTAATGGATACGTCTAGACCTTTTATTCTAACGTGATTTGTCAAACCAAATTGCCAGGGATAGACAGACGTAAACACTTATCCGATCTCAAGACGCGATGATGAATAAGCTTATCGTCGGAATTTAAAAAAAATAAAAATCTATGCATTCCAAAGATGAAACCTTTGAGAAAAAATGTAAAAGAATTTTCATAATTTTCAACTAATAATAATACATTTATAATAGGAATAGTTTTGGAACGAAACTATGTCGATATGGTCGATAATGTTACAAGTATTTATTATTTTTAGAAATATTCTGGGGCCCTCCAGAACTGTATGGCACCAATGTAAGGTAGCTACGCCCCTGGATCCATGGATCATAGTCTGCGGAACAGGCATATGATTCGAAGTACGACCGTTAGAGTAACCACCTGAAAAACATGTCCTATTTTTCGTTATTTATTTATATATTTAATTTAGGAAATACTGCTAGAATATTTAAAGAATAAAAAAAAACGTTTTGAGAGCTAAACTTTGAGGCCCCAGACGCCCGCCTTATGCGCCTAACTGATCCAAGACTCCGTATTCGTCGGACATGTCCTCTTTCTACTTCGTCATATTCCTAAATATTAATAAAACATGAAACGATTGAACTCTTTGCCGGAATTTGGAAGATAAAGACAGAATCGCTGAAAGAACTTAACGTCAATACTGAAAAATCCATTCCAGAAGCATTTCTTGAAAGCATTAATCAATTTTTCGATGTTTCGAAAAAACGCTGACATAATTATATGTGTAAGAAACTACTTAATGAGGCAGTAATGGTCAACCTTTTATATACCATGTGTCATTCATGTCAGAAGCATTCTTCCGGAAAAAGCTCATAAAATATCATTTTTAACCCATTCGTCACGGCGGCTCGAAAACAACTACGTCGTCCGAAGGGGGTATCTTAAATACCCCAAGCATTTCAATTCAAGATATTATATATATTAAAAAAAATAGCCAGTGTCGTGGTTTGACACTGGGGGAATATTAATGAGAGACTTATTCCTCTTGCATCTTTAGAATCTTTATCCAATCTTTATATGGATGAATGGCGCTTTTGGAATATTTCTGTTATGCCGTCCATTCATAGTAGTCAAATAAATAAATAATAAACATTTAAAAATGTTGACAATTCATAAATGGCGATAGAAAGATGACTGATGAATCAAAACTAGCAAGAATCTAATCCAAAAAGAAGTCTAATAATCAATAGGTGGAATCAAAATATCGAAAAACCATCAAGGAATTATTTCGAGATATCAACTGGCCCCGATTGACTGTAAACATATTTTCAAAAATCTAAAAAAATGAAGGAAAGGAATCTGAGATCTACACGAGTAAATATCTATTCTTTTCTATTTCCAGGTATAAAACTGATCCGTTTCAATGAAGAATTCCTACATTAATTCTAATTGCGTTTGATGCGATGTTATAGGAGTTATTCTATATTACAGTAAACCCCCCTATAACGTCCTCTCCTATAACGTCCCCCCCTATAACGTTTGCGGCAGTTTTTTCCTATAACATCAAACCTATAACGTACATATTTTAAAACGCTAAATAGAATTTTCATAAAAATATTTTATAATTTTATAAAATTAACTAATAAAATATCGCGTTGATCTTCCCTGCCCGCAAGTTGTGGGAAGATTACGTCAGCCAAAATACGAAAGGATATCGCTCATGGCGCGAGTCAAGTCATTTGCGCTGGTAAACAAGTGAAAATGTAAAAAAAAATTAAATTATAATGTTTGATGCAATGATCTCCTTCAAATCAAAAAATTAAATTACCCCCCTATAACGTAGAACCTATCTGGTTGTTATAGGGCGGTTTACTGTAATTCAATAAAAATATTCAGGGGCGTAGCTACCTTAACCTAGCCATGCCGATGTAATCCTACATGTAATCCTATATAATCCTACATGTCACTTCTTGTATTTGTCTAAAAAAATAAAAACGACAATATGGATGTGCAAGTGCGAGTGAAACCATATTGGAGCGTGAGATAGTGATGAAGAATTTATCAATATCTTGACTTGAAATGCTTGGGGTATATTTGCATACATTCATTTCATACTAAATAGACCCCATCGGTTAAGTGAAAACGATGCAAGGCATCAAGGCCATCATACAGCCCTGCAGTTGACCTTGATTTATTTTTAAAAGAAATAAATATTTATTATAATTGCTCATATCGAACATCGTGAACTAATAAAAAAAATAATGAAAAGAAGCAATACAAATTAAAAAGTTTAATTTCGGTTCTCTTTCAGTCTTTTTACATAAATGTATGTACATGTTTTACATTTAATATGTATCCAAAACATTGCAAATTGAGTAAAAAAAAAAACATGCGCGTATAATGTATATTTTAGGATGTAGGAGTAGAGAAAATATTTTGAGGGGGGAGCCTCAAAATTGAATTGCGCCCGGGGCCTATCAGGTGCTAAATCCGCCACTGCATCTACCTTATTCGTCTATCTCAACACCTTGCAACTATCATCGCCAGTGTAGCATTTTCGTGGATATACAACTTTTGGTTCAATTAAAGATTTTCTATTATTTTTAAAGAAAAACAAATATAAAAAATAGCAGACAATATCTTACATTATATTGTTGTACAGTTTTCATTTAAATATAAACGTGTCAATCGCACGTTTCACTGGCCCTCGACACATAGTATCGGATGCGAGCGAGAAAAAACATCGCGCCCGTGGCAACAGAAGCGAGTATTATTGTTTTTATTTTTTTCCGCAATTGCAGACAATAAAAAACAAAGGTTATTTGTAATATTTATTCTTTAGATTTTTTTAGACAAATTTTGTGACATCTTGAATTTATTTATTTATTCAAAGAGTTATAGGAGAAAAATCAAAAACTTCTCAGAAATCTCTTGGAATTCGCAGATTTTATCGATTTTTTTTTTAAAATCAGTTATTCATCCTTTAAATTTTCAGATATTTCTTGATATTCCGTCAAATATCATTTTATTTTGCCTGAAAGTATTTTTTGGTCAAAATAAATCATTTCATCATTTTGAATGGTTAACGATATTTACGTTCGTATTACGAAAATTTTGCGGACAACAGACGATTCAATTATTAAAGCCAGAAATTAAGGGTCACCGTGACCCTAATAAAATTTACAATACGGTCTGATATTTTCATATCAATTATAAATTAAGAGCGTCCCTGTTTAATCAGCCGTGATCCCATTGAATTCAGATTTCATAATGCGATCGGCTCCGAGAAAAAAATTATGCCGACTGCAACCAAAGTTATAATTAAATAGGATCAACAACTAGAACACTGCGAGGAGTGCTAACCGAGATAACTTTGTCTAAAGTTACACTTTAACGTCGTAATCAAGAACACTCGAGAGTCTATTTAAACATATTTTGCTAGAAATTTTGCATATTCCAACGTTTTAATAAGGAAAATTTGGTTTCTGCGCATAGATCACAAAACTTTTTTAATTTAATCTCGAACGTATATTATATGGCATCGTTTTAAAGAGAAAAACAAAAAATCCGCATTTGTTGCTGTTCATAAATATCGGCGCGGAAACGTCGGGGTCAATTTGGTCCGCGCTGAATTGTCGTTTCGCTTTTTAACATTATTTGTATATGGATGGTACCAGGAACGGCTGGTCAGATGTTCGTTAGCTTTGACGCGAACGAGTTCTGTTGTTTGGTTAAGTAGTGAAGATAAGGAGAAAAGTTCCGTATTACCGTATACAGAAGGTCGCTTTTTGTTTGCTGCGTGTTTGCGTTCGGGGCAGGTTTCTGTATGCCCTGGACACGTGGTCGCTAGCCTCAGTTTAGCTGTAGATCCGACGCGAACGAGCGTTGTTGTTTGTCAGCCAGTGGAGGTAGAAAGAAAATTTCCGTATTACCATATACCAGGGGTGAGCAATCTGAAATTATCTCTTATAACACAACTTCATACAAAAAAAATGTCCACTCCACATGGATATTGGACATTTGTTTTGTATTGTTCTGCGAAACGCACATATCTGTGCGCCCGGACTTCTGTGTAAAGTTTTTGAGACGCACATATATGTGCGCCCGGACCTCTATGTGAGCGCAAAAAATCTTACATTTTTGGCGAAAACCGCTCGGCTCCCGGGCCAGTTATGTTACAGATCTTAGCGGACTCCTATGTGTTAACAAAATAAACCTTGTATAAAAAAATACAGAAATAAACCACTCAGTTATAGAAATACTTTAATAAAACGGCGAAAGATATACATCTTTCGCCGTATGTGGAAAAAGATTATATAACCGATCCGTCACGGCGGCTCGAAGCCGCATCGTCCGAATGGAGTCTATTTTCCAATATAAATTATAAAATCCAAGCATTTCAAGTAAAGATATTGAGAAAATATTGATTAACCCTTTCAATGCGGCGGGTCTAAACACAATTCTGCATCTGAGTGCGGCGCCGTTTTGTACCAAATTATTTTTTTGGCGAGGTAAATTTGTATTCACCGTTTACCGCTATTTTAGACCATTTTCCTATGAGAGATTTATGCTAAACATGTTGATTAGGATATGCTTTCATCTCGACTAAAAAAATAAACTCGATTCGATTTATTTTCGTAATAATAAATCGAACAAAATATCAATTGCTCAAACAGAGATTAAGTGAGAAAAAATGGGAATGCGAATCAAAATCAAAAATGCGAAATGCAATTTTCTTATACCATTACATCCGTACACGTATACGTGGAACATAATGTACGTGGAACACCCTTAACCCCTGAACCGAGATACGTCACCGATACTACTGCGGAGATTTAAATCGTTACTATTCATATTTACATATTACATGGTTCCTAAAAATTTCTTGTGATATGTTGTATATTTATTGATAGCTGTGTTTATTAGCTGATTTTTAAAACAAACACCATCCTTAACTCAGTCTGGATTTACATGTAACGACAAGTTAAAGTTTTAAAGAATCTCGCGCATGTACGACATGCGGCCGCACCCTGGGCACGATTTGTATGCGCATGTACGTCATGCGCCCCGCACTGAAAGGGTTAATATCTTGCTAAAATAATGATTCTATTTTTTTGTGTGTTACAGCGGAACCATGTTGTTGGATACCGTGTTATAGGAGGGTTTCCTGTATATTAAAACATTTGCTGAGATTTTTTCAACAATTCTATGCTCGAAAACAACCGCGTCGTCCGAAGGGGGTTTATTTATTAGGGAAAAAGACCCCAAGCATTTCAAGTCAAGATATTGATGAAATCTTCTTCAATATCTTGACTTATTTTTTAAAAATGGATTATTTTAACAATAAAAATGACTATTCATAATACGTTTCATAATTTAGTCGATATTTTGGATTTTTCAACTAATCAATATGACGTGTATATGTCACGCGCAACCGATGATGTCCCGCCGCACAATGAAGACACGCCACCGATAGACCGACCGCCAAATTCTTATGACACTTGGCACTATTATCCCTTTTCTCGCACTTGGCACATCGTTACGAATGCTAACGAGATAAAACATGGCGAATTGTTGTTTTTATATTTTTCGCAATTGCGGACAATAATGTCAATGATTATTTATAATATTTATTTTTTAGACTATTATAAACAAATACAAATAGTTTGTAATACGTAGGATTCATATTGAAAGAGTCCCAAATAGCCGCGGGTTGCTCACCCCTGCTGTATAGGAAAGTCGCTTTGCGTCTGTTACGTAGAGCTCTGTTTGGGGCAGACCTGTATTTGCCCCTCTGGCTATTTTCTATTTGAAAAATTAACGACACCGTCTACGTTTTTCGACTATATTTTGCATTTTTCTTTCTATTTTTTTATTTTTAAAGCTTCCATTATTCGATCCAATGCCGATTCATTTTTTTTTTTATTTTCGCAATAAAAAAATTGATGATTCTTATTATCTTCTTAGTTCGACCTAACTGTAGTAAAATAAATACAGTTTATTTTCTTTAAAAAAAAGGGGGGGGGGCACTTTAATACTTTCGCGGACACTTAAAAAATGTAATCTCATGCCCTGGGACACTAATAGTAATAAAAATAATAAAAAAAAAACTATTATTATTTATGAATTTAAAAATGTAATAACTTATTATTTTATACAGTTTTTTTAGGTCAAATACA